>VWPW01030814.1:0-114446 GCA_013389825.1 Crypturellus undulatus | reverse complement strand
CGCTCGCCGCCCGCGGCCCCGGACCTGCCCCGCCGCCGCCGCGACCTGCGCCGCTCGGTAAGAGCCGCCTCGGCGCTGCCCTGCGCCGAGCCCCGTTGCCCGCAGCTTCCTCCCGCGCCTCGCTTACCTCTTATTCCTCCTTTTCCTCCACGCCTTCCTCAGCCTCGCTTTATTCCCCGTCTCATCCTTTCGCTCCGTGCGCCGCCGTTGCCAAAGCGGGAGCTCCCCGCGGCGGGGCCGGGGCTGCCGTTGTCACCCGCGCGGACCTGGCCCGAGCCTGCGGGAGCACCGCGCCAGAAGCCGAGCGCTATGGATGCTCCGCGCTTTGTCCCACGCTGGCTGCCCCAGCGGAGCCAGCTGCACTTAGTGCCCCCACCTCAACCCTGTGCTCCCGGGCAAGGGGCTGCATGTGGGGAGGCCCGGTGCTGTTTGAATCCCCATAGAGTCGCTGCAGAGCTGTCAGCGGGGACGGGAGCCTCCAAAAGCTCTGACCCCACGGTGTCCTCACCCAGCGGGCTCCTGCCGTGGGAGTCGGTGAGGGAAACCGGAGCAGGAGCTGTGCCAGGCTTCTGCCTGCAGTGCCAGCGCTGGCTGACCAGGCACGGGACATGCACGTGCTCTTCCATGTCCTGCAACTCCTGCTGCAGGCTGAGAAGTGCCCGGGCTTTTTATAGGCTTGGAAGCTCTTTGCAAGTGCAAAGCAATGAAGCACCTTGGTGGGGTGATTTTGCCTTTGCCCTGCAAATCCTCCACTTCAGGCTGTTGGTGCCTCCTGTGTTTTTGGTTCCACTGCAAAGAGTTCCCTTTTGGCTCTCTCGCAAGGAACTGGGTTGCTTTGCTATCTCAGTGCTTTCCTCAATCGCTGTCTCTTGCCTGGCCTTGCCATCCCCCTTGAGAGTGCGTGGATGAAAGTACCCTCATTGGGTTAAGAAGCAGTTGGCGTGGAGGGCGTGCAGTGCTCAGCATCTTGCATGGTTTGCTCCTCACCACAGGGGCAAGCAGGGCTAGTGAGAAGGGCTGCGTGGGCAGGAAGGACTTCTCGGGCAGGGTGGCCGTGCACCCGGACACTGCAGCGCTCGTGTCGGTGCTCGCGGCACGAGCCACAAGCAGGGCCAAGCAGGTGGCATAGGCTGAGCATCCTCACTGCAGCCTGGCAGCAGAACTGCTGTCCTGGGTGTGCCAGCCCTGGCAATGACCACAGATTGCTCTACCCGTGCCCAGGGGGCTGTTGCTCTCCCTGACAGGAGGAGCGGCCAGAGCTCCCTGAGGCTGGTGCAGTGAGGAGGAGACTGGAGCTGTGCCTTGAGCACTGACTCCAAGGCATTTTGATGGATGGAGGGAAGCGTTTTTTTCTGCAATATTCTATTTATAAAACAGAGGGAGCTGCTGTGCTTTTCAGACTGCTCAGCGAACAGCAAGGTGCTGAGGGGATAGGAGGTCCTGCAGCCCAAGAACTGACCTGTGGTGAGTTACCTGGGCTCCCATCAGCCTGCTGGAGATGCCTCCACGCGCACAGCTGACAGAGAGGGAGGGCGAGCGGGTCTCTGTGTTGAGAAGACAGCAGATTTAATGCCAGTTTGACAGGAGCCGAGATGAGGTTAAGGTCTGGAGGAGAAAGAGGTGCCTCAGGGCCAGGCCTGGCAATGTGGTTGAGTGCGCCGTGACCTGAGCCCTGCTGCCCTCCAGCGATGGAAACCGCCTTGGCAGCCTCAGCAGGAGGGCACTGTGCTCTTCCCAGAGCCGCAGGTGGAGACAGGTGCCACAGCGTGAGGTCTTCAGACCTGGTCCCAGCTGGGAGCGCTGCGGCTCACGCAGGCCTCGCGCGAGGTGTCTCCTGTGCAGGGCACGGACACGCGCGTTCCCCTGTCACTGCTGGGGAAGCAGCCTGCCCTGCCGCGACCGTGTCCGGGACCGCTTTCTCCTGCCTCCCTACCCCGTTATCCAGGCCTTGCTCCATAAGGAAACGATTATTCTGCGCCCCCATGAGCCCCTCCCTGAGCCGGCACAGGACACTTGCGCTCCATGTGGAAACGCGACAGATTTTCCATATCCCACTTTGCCCATGATGTTAAAAACGTACGTGACGGCCTCTTCCAAATACCGGAGACTTGGCAGGTACTCAAGCCATAACAGGCAGCATGACACCAGGGGCATGAAATATCGCACCAATAGCCAGGGAGAAAAAATGAGATGTCAAAGTGGTGTGTGTTTCCGGCCCTGTTGTCATGAGCCGTCCTCTGCCCTGTGTGAGGGATCTTTCAAAGCTGGCCAAATGTTGTCATCTCTGAATACCATTTTAAATATTCATCCAGACTATTTTCAACATCTGTGCCCAGCATGTTATGAAAAGGCAACAAGGGACGTTATGGAAACCAGACCACTTTATTCCCGCATGGAGTGAAAGGGGGCAGAAGTGCTGAGGCCACAAGAGTGCCAGGCCTCAGCTGGGATCAGCAGGAATAAAGCGCTCCGCATACCAAGTGATATTCCTTGGAGCACGTGGCGAGGCTGTGCAATGCAGCAGGAATGTGCAAGGGGCTTTAGGATGGCTAGGGTGGGATTAAAGTCGTGTAAAGCAACAAGTCGAGCAGCAGTAGATGTTAGTAGATGGGGTTGCGTTCAGGCGACCATGCTGGATGCTCCTTCCAGAGCGGTGGCTCCAGGTGATGGCTCCTTTAGCTGCCAATGTCTTGGGAGCGTTAGGAGCAGGACTGCAACATGCGCCTTTGGAAGGCAACAGTGTCATACATGGAGCATTCAGGCCCGCCAGGTGCAGACAAGAAGAGGCATAAATCTCCCTGGGAGAGAGGGGCTGGCTTCGTGTGGGTTCCTGGTGAGCCCGGTGGACTTGGGAGGATCCGATGGCAAAGCCGTGGGCGCTGGTGTGGTCTGCATAGCTCTGCTCTCTGCTTCCTGTGGACACTGTGACTTAGGAGACACCAAAAGTGGCAACTAACAATGCATTTAAGGAGACCTTCTTTGACAGCTCTTTGCACATGTTTGCAGAGTCCTTGGACTGCTTGCTTTGTGGTGGATTTCTTTCCCTTGTTTTCGATAACCTAGGAAATCTGGGCTCTGTCTCTTCCTTTTTGCAACATCAGACGGAAATTAATTCAAGCCAGGCCAGATTCTGACCACAGGTATGCCAGTGTAAATGTGAATGGAGTCGCTTACGTCTTGCTTGGCCTGATCTGAATGGAGCAGCGTCTGCCGGGTGCCAAAGGGGCTGAGGTCAGAACCTGGCCCATCCTTTCCCCACTGCACTGGAATTTGTATGTGTCTCCTGGCACCACCGCGGTATCATATGGCTTGTGTAATGCTGCCTCTGGCCTGTCAGGATGCACCGCGATATCCATCACCGTGAGCACCAGCTTCGGAAATGCGGCCTTGGCAGCACCCACACGATGCGTACGCACTTTGCAGAGTGCAGGCGGCAACCCGAGGAGCCCCGCGCTGTGTAACTGCCTTACGGGGCGAAAACACATGGAATTGTCTGTATATTTACAGGCTCATGATATTGAAGTGGAAATAAGAAGGAACTAGGGCTATGGAGATGGATCCCACTGTGCTATGCGGGAGCCATTAGCTGCGTCCCTGGTGGGCACCGGCTGCTCCATTAGGGCAGTCTGGAAATGCGATTAGCTCTGCTGCCCCCCGCCCCTGCTGCTCTCACTATGCCCCGCGCTGCAAAGCCAGGGCTGCTCTCCGTGCCTCGGCTGTGTGGGGTTTTTCCTTTCCTTTCCTTTCAAATATTTTGTCCCAGCGACACATGGAATGATTTATCCATGTCCAGAGCCGAGTTTGGGCTTGACGCATTCCGCTTGTCGGATGGGGACCAAAACATTCCCCAGCTGGCACCAGGCTCGGCGCAAGGGACCAGCGACGACAGGCAGGAGCCAAGGTGGGTCCTGGGGTCCTGCCTGCTCTGCCTGAAGGGGGTCCCAGTTTGGGGGTGCAGGTGTCAAGCGGTGCCTTTGTTTTCCTTCAAATGGGCCCATCATGAGAGGGGTCCTACCTGCCTCTCATCGCCGTGGCACCACAGCTGAACGGGCCCCAGGCACCCAGGAGGCACAACCCGTCTCCAAGCATCTTGCACATCCATCATTTCTCTTCTTCCGGGCACTTTCCAGCCCTCCCAGGGCTTTTCTGTTTGGATAGAGTTCTTGCCAGGCTATAGGGCTTTCCTGGGGCTTGCGTAATTCCTGTGCAACCTGCCCTCCAAGGTCTGCATCCTTTGGACCTCTCGCTCAGCTCCTTGCTTAGCCTCCCGTCCTTTGGGTCCTTTGGTCCCGCAGTTGAGGTGATCTCAGGGAAGCTCCCAATGTTCCCCATCAGGCTGTGGCTGCTTCCCCGTGTTCCCCATCAGGCTGCGGCTGCGCCTGCTTCCCCACGCACCCCTGCGGCATCTCGTGCGTGCGGGTGCGCAGGGCAAAGCGGCTCTTGGAGGAGGATGCCACATCCCCTGTCCAAACAAATGCCAAATAAGGCCAAGCGCTTTTGTGCGACTCAGGCCTCCAGTGAGGCTGCGTGGATGAGCAAGCGCAAGGTCCCTCTCTGCAGACGTCCCGAGCCACGTTCCACTGCCCCAACCCTCTCCTGCATCATCCCCGTGTCACTGTTTGTGGATGTTTCTGCTTTTCCTTGGCTCGCCAGCTGTACCCACCTGGGTGCATTTGGAGCGGGTGCTTGCCAGGCTGCCCCAGCACTGGAACAGGAAGGATCAGAGATGCAGATGGGCACCTGGATTGCAATATGCACCCAGACCCCAGCACTGCTCTCCAAGGTGGTGCTTTCCCCATCCGGGGAGAGAGAGTCCTGCAGGAGGCCAGGCTGGAAACTCAGCACAGCTCTCCTCGAGGCGCAGGGCTGAGCAAGCACCACAGGCTGCACTCCCTCCAGCCTTGCTCCGAGTGGGAGAAACAGCACGGAGCTGCTGTGTCTAGGAGCTAATTTTTAAAGCAAAAAGCACTTCGGCGGGCTAAAGTACGGTGATTTCCTTCCAAACCGCATGGCCTATTAGCATTCCCCAAACGGAGAAGCGAGGAAATCACCCGCCTCAAAAATGCAGCGGCTTCTGGGGAGGAGCGCAGCCGTGGCCGGGACTTCCTCCCTTAGCCTCGGACTCCTCCACTAGCCCCTCACAGCTGCTCTGGCACCAAGGACAGCTGGATGCTGGTGGCCACCAGAGGCATCCTGGTGGCCCTGACCCCACAGAGGGGCCAAGAAGACACTGAGGCACTTCTGGTCCGTGGAGGTGCCCCTGGCAGCAGCCTTACCTGTCCCAGGAGCCCATATTCCTCCTTGCACCGTGTGTGCCCTGTGCTGGTTTTGGCTCTGCACGCGGCCACATTTGGCCCCTTCCTTCATCATTCCGAGCGAGGATGAGAGATGGAAGGGGGGCAGGTGGGAGCCCGGAGAGGAATCCCGGCTGGCGGGCCCCTCTGGCAGCTTGCCGGGAGCGCGGGGTCACACTGAATATGCATAAAAGGGAGCAGATTGCAGCTGCCCTCCCTGCTGCTGCAGAGGTGAGGCCCGCCGAGTGCGCTGGCCCCGGCTCCCTTTCAGCAGGATAATGGGGCGAGCGGAGCATGGAGCGTGCGTGCCTGTGTGTGGTCCGGCCTGCGATAATGGTTTCCATTCACGCGATGCCTCCGCAGCGCCCGCTGTGGCGCTGGCTCGCGGCGGCAGCACCGGAGGTGTGGGTCCCGCCGTGCTGGGCTCGTGCAGGGCAGCCCTTGCGCTGCCGCAGCAGAGCCACCGTGGGGAATGGGGCCCGGGCGCTCCCCATGCTGTGGTTTGGTGTCAGGAGGCCAGGCCGTGGTACAGGAGGGACCTGCTTGGAAGCAGCAGAACTGTGTCCAGCTCTGGCTGGTGCTGACCCGGCACCAGAGTTCAGGCTCATTCCGGCAACTTCTGTAACAAAGGCCGGCTGATGGTAATACTTTTTTTTTTTTTTTCATGTTTAGCGCTTTCCTTCATTTCCAAGTGTTCCACATTGTGCCTTGGGACACAAGGTGCCCCTCCAGCGTGGCTGTGAACAGCAGGGCCAGTGGGAGAGCTGGAGGCATCGCAGGGCTGCGCTGAGCAGCCGGGTATGCGCGTCAGGTCTCCATGGCGCTGCCTGGGGTCTGGAGCCCGTTGCTGCTGTGCCGGCTGCTTTCCCAGCGAGGAGGAGAGCCAAGAGTGGCAGCCTCGGGTGCTCTAGGGGACCTGGGGCTCTGCCCTCTCCTCGGTCTTCAAGGAGTTTGGCTGTGCAGCAGCTGCAATGGGACAGGGGGAAGGGGATACGTGCGGCAAAGGACACAGACCTGCAAGAAGGCAGGTTTGTTAGCTCTGCCAGGACATAACTGGCCTTAAAATTAGGTCTGTCCTGTTGGGAGAGCAGGTTTAAGGGCACCGGGAAATGAGGAGCTGTGCAGCCGGTCCAGTCATGTTTGTGCAGTCTATCCCGCGGGGCTGTGCAATCCAATCTGCTGGGTTGTGCTGTTGGCCCATTGGGGCTCTGCGGCCCATCTGTGCCACCGGCTCTGCACAGTCCGTCCCATTAGGATTCAGCACTGGTCTGTGCTCTCTTGCTGGACAGTTCCCAGCGCACTGGACACACTGAAGTTGGCAGCGTCCACCCGCCCCAGTGCCGCCGGCCTGGGTGCCCCGCCAGGCCCGTGGCCACGTCCCCACCTCCCCCTCGTGCTCCTCTCCCCACCCGGGAGACAGCTGCCGGCCAGGGGGACTGCTCTTTGTAGCTCCGTGTTGGAAGAGGGGTTGGAAGAACGCTGCTAATTTGCCAAGGACTAATGTCAAGCGCTTGCTGGGAGAGAAGGAAGAAGGGATGTCTGCGTGGTCAGCTCAGGCTC
Organism: Crypturellus undulatus; assembly: GCA_013389825.1. Lineage (NCBI taxonomy): Eukaryota > Metazoa > Chordata > Aves > Tinamiformes > Tinamidae > Crypturellus > Crypturellus undulatus. The sequence continues at coordinate 107,592 of VWPW01030814.1, read as the reverse complement.
AGTCCAGAAGCTGCTGGCCATGCAGGGAGCAGCTCGTTTCTGCAGCTGCCTCCATGGTCCCCCTGCAAACAGTGGTAGAGAAGAGCCACCCAGCCACCAAGCCCGGAGCGAGCAGGAGTGTTGTGCCGTATGCCTGCCTGACCCTTTCCCAGCATCAGGGACGGCTCTTCACCAGCTGTCGGATCCCACTTGGATCTCAGCAGGGCTACAAGCTCTGCTCTGCTCTGCTCTTGCCACGCAAACCTCAAGAACCGTGGACCTCCACAGGAGCATTGGTCTGGTTTTCCTTGTCAGAAGGGTTTTGCTCTTCTTCAGGAGAGATGCTCTCACTTCATATCTGATGCAGCAGGTGGTGGCTGACAAGGTCCCCAGTCTGTGGCCACCTTAAGGTTGGAGGAGTTGCAGCAGTGGGGCTGAACAGGCCAGCCCTGGTGAACACCGCGATCCTACCAGGGCCATCTCTGCTCCCGCAACACTTGTCTGCCCACTGCACTACACGGGAGTACCGGGTTCCTGGTGCTCTGAGCATCCAAGGGGTCTCCCCAAAAAGCCCTTCGCACTGCTAGATAGGACAGGATACACCTACTTGGGAGAAGGCCACCAAGGGAGCCTCCGAGTTTCAGCAGCAATACCTCCTTCCTCATGGAGGAGCAAGTAAATGGTAGAGACGTGGTGGGATCAGGAATCCTTCTGGGGAATATCTCTGGGGGAGGGATGAGATTCCCTTCCTTCCTCCGCCTTGGCTCACCCGGAGTCGTCAGCTCTGCTTTTCCAGAGGAGCTGGCGGCACGGCTGTGCTTGGCTGGAAAGGGAGGAGCTTCCCGCCCCATTAGTGGTTTGGCAGTCAGGAAAGAGCCAGCTTTCTTCCAAAGCAACGGCTCCTTTTTTTTTTTTTTTTTTTTTTTTTTTTTTTCCTCAAAAAGGAAAAAATCCCAGATCATTTCAAACTGACTGTTCCCCGCCTGCCTCCTTCAGAAGGAGCAGACGGCCGGATAGCCAGGAGCAGTGTTGGGGGCAGGGGGCTATAAATTAGTAGCAGAGGATTTGCCACATTGAGTTGTGCCTGTAGCGTTGGCCAAGGCTTCATTCCTGAGAGCAAAGCACAAAACCCAAGTCATCCTGCAATGATTTACTGGTGGGAGAAGGGATGGTGGGGAGTGGGGGAGGACCTCTTCCTCCTTCCCTGGCTGCAGCAAGGGGCTGGCCCTCTTGAGAAGAGGCCAGGAGGCCTCGGCTTTGCAGGCACGTCCTCTGTGAGGCCAGACAGCCACTGGCATGGCCCCTCCATCTGAGCGAGGCCTGGAATGACTCTCATGCTTGCTGCCCAGCCTGGCTTCTTGAGGAAAGTCTGCTTCTCTCCCACGTCTTGCAGCAGTCGGGACAACCTGGCTCCTTGGCACAGAGCCGCTCTCGAGGCTGAGAATGGGGTATGACCATCTGATGTCCCATTGATTCCTGGGACAGTCCTGGTTTGGTCAGTGCCAGAGGGAGGTGAAATGACTGCAGGTCCCTGACATGCTGTGTGCTCTGGGAGCAACGCAGTGTTACCTAGACCTGCGCTGCCGCTGCAGGAAGAGGAGCCTGCCTGAGCCCTGTGATTTCTTTCTCTTGCTGCTTGTTCTATTATCGCATGGGACAGACCTCTTGTTTCTTGGGGACAAGGCTGGAATAAGCTCTCCTGACAAGTGCAGAAGGACACACATGGCAGTGGGGCTTGGAGGAAGCACAGCGTAGGCTCACAGTCCCCTCAGGGAGGGCAGTGTGCTGGTGGCCAGATGGATGGTCACTCTGGGAGGCTGGAATAGCCGGAAAGGTGGTGCTGACCCTAGGATACCCAGCTGAGCCAATGGCCGTAACCGTGGAGATCTGCTGCCTGTCACTGTGTCCCCACAACGTGTTTTCACTGCTGTTCTTTCCCCTGGTGCTGACAGGAAGTGCTTCACGCTGCAGCTCAGCAACCCTCGGCTTTCTGTGGCTGTCATGACTTCAAGGTCCCTTCTGCCTCTTGAGTCCTTCTGCCCTGTGGGGCAGCCAGTTGTTCTCCTCACAGCCCCTCTCCGGGCACCCAAACAGTGCAGAAGAACAGGACACTGACTCTCCTTTTTAAAGGTTTTGTTCCTAAACCTGGATCAAAATCTTCCTGCCCAGCTCCCAGTAGAGCTGACCTGCAGGGTCTGTCTTGCTGGACATCTTCAGGAGTCGAGATGGGAACACACTGGCCTCAAGCTGGGGGCTAGAACCCCCAACCTGATAAACCTGATGCTCTGCAGTCACAGAAAGCCAGGTGGAGGTCTCAACTAGTCACCATAGTACCACAGGTTATTTTTCCTCCTCTACTGCGTGTCTTGAACTGCTTCAGCTCAGGGATGTTATCTTGAGTGTATGGGGCTGTACATAAAAGCCTGGTGGCTGCAGGCAGTGTGGGGGATATTCATTCTGCCTGCAAACAGCTCTCAAGGGGTCTCAGAAGTCCCTGTCATGCCTGAGATCTTTGAGACATCTGTGACAGATGTCACAGAGGGAGAAGGTCTGAACCCAGGCGCCTGGTTTTGGCCTCCTTCTCTCTCAAGCCCAGCTCATTTCATCACCTCCTCAGGTACAGAGGTGTACATGAGGGATTGCTGTAATTGGGATGTCTCAAAGTGGCTACCTTCTCCTTTCCCAGGATGCTGTTTCAGTGGAAACAGGGTGGGAAGATGTGCAGAAATCAACACCCACATTTCTGGGTCTTCCATGTACTCTGCTGGCCTCCACATCCAGGCTTTGTTCTAGCCTCCAAGGTGGAGTGAGCATGGGAACTGCAATCCAGCTTTGCTGCTGTGAGTATTCACTGCTCTTTGCTCTTCCTCCAGGAAGGACCTGGTTTCCTCGCCCCGGGAGAATGGAGGTCCTGCAGCTCCTGCGCCTGCTCCTCGCTGCCTGCATGCTGGGCCTCTCGCAGACAGTGAACCCCTTTGTGGCCCAGCAGACACCCCCGGACCCTTGCTATGACGAGAACGGAGCTGCACGCCGCTGCATCCCTGAGTTTGTCAACGCTGCCTTTGGGAAGGAGGTGCAGGCCTCCAGCACATGCGGGAAGCCCCCAACGCGGCACTGCAACGCCTCAGACCCCCGCAAAGCCCACCCGCCGGCCTACCTCACGGACCTCAACACTGCCTCCAACATGACATGCTGGCGCTCCGAGACCCTGCACCACTCGCCCCAGAACGTCACCCTCACCCTCTCCCTCGGCAAGAAGTTTGAGGTGGTCTACGTGAGTCTCCAGTTCTGCTCGCCACGCCCCGAGTCCACCGCCATCCTCAAGTCAATGGATTACGGCAAGACATGGGTGCCTTACCAATACTACTCCTCCCAGTGCCGCAAGATCTACGGCAAGCCCAACAAAGCCACCGTCACCAAGCAGAACGAGCAGGAGGCCCTCTGCACCGACGGCCTCACTGACCTCTACCCCCTCACGGGGGGCCTCATCGCCTTCAGCACCCTCGATGGGCGGCCCTCCGCCCAAGACTTTGACAACAGCCCTGTGCTGCAGGATTGGGTGACAGCCACCGACATCCGCATCATTTTCAGCCGTCCTCATCTCTTCCGTGACCTGGGGAGCCGTGACAACGACGAGGAGGATGGAGGCAGCAGCTCGTCGCCCTACTACTACGCGGTGGGCGAGCTGCAGGTTGGCGGGCGCTGCAAGTGCAATGGGCATGCCTCGCGCTGCGTCAAGGACAAGGAGCAGAAGCTGGTGTGTGACTGCAAGCATAACACGGAGGGCCCCGAATGTGACCGCTGCAAGCCCTTCCACTATGACCGCCCCTGGCAGCGGGCCAACGCCAGGGAGGCCAACGAGTGCCTTGGTAAGTGATCCCTCCCTCACTGTGCTCCTGCTCTTGCTTTCTCCCTGCCAGCTGTAAGCCCAGGGATAAGTTGCAGAGGGAAGGAGTGATGGGGTTGCAGCAAGCATGAATTGTGCTTCTCTTGAGGTGTTTTTCAAAGTGTTGGTGGAATTCCTGGTGGGCTCAGGAAGGCTCGGGTGTCTGCGCTGTCTTTTCTTTGGGACATCTCCTCTGTAGCTGCAGTGATTCAGTGATGAGCCAAAGCACCAAAACCCTCAAAAAATTACTGCCAATTTTTCAGCATGTCCATAAAGGCAAGGGAGGCATCAGCTGAGCTTCAAAAGGGGAGTCTTCCTGGGGTAGCAAACCAGCGGCCCCGGGAGCAGGGGAAGAATCACGGAGGTTCCCCAGCTCGATGTCTTGGTCAGGGATAAGGCAGTGTGGCTTAAGAAAAAACGAAGAGATTAAGGAAATATTTGAAATATCCTGCTTCAACATTTTATCATTCAAAGTTGGTCTAGCACGGTGCTTTGCATGTCCATTTTAACTTAATCTGTTCTTAAAAATAAAAGTTTCTGTGAATTAAACACGTTGTAATCTAAATGAAACATTTCGAAAGTATCCAAACAACGTTGTTCAGTCACCGCACTTTGAAAGGGCTTTTTCTATGGGAGTTTTTTTGGAGCTTTTGCTTTTATCCAAGTCCATGCTAGGTGGGAAAATGCCAGGGACTCCTTAACTCCTGGGAGGTGGGAAAGGAACCCCTCGTCACCTCCTGAACCAAAGCCTGGGTCCCAGAGGGTGGCCGGAGGATGGAGATGGGGAAAACATGCCATTAATCAAGCCCTGAAAGGCTCTGAGGATGTGCCAGAGGTCAGTGGGACTTGTTAATATTTCTGATCGATGTCTCGTTGAGATCCCAGCTGTCGGCTTAAATATACATGTTACAGCAGATTTCTTCTAGGAAAGGCAGCTATTTTGAAAGGGTTTCAAAAGGGCAGCTATTTTGAAGGTTTTAGAACACACTGGGGTTCTAAAACACCGTATGCCCCATGGGAATGCCTCAGCCTGTTTGCATTCCCCCTTGTCTTGGAAAGATACGGGGCTTTTTGAGCCAAGCTTGGGATAAAAGGCAAATCTGCGCCCAAGGCGGCTGCTGCTCCGGTGCCTACAGGAGATGAGACGAGGACGGTTAGGGACTGGCAAATGATAAGCCCATGGGGTGAGGGCGCTGGAGGGGCAGCACAATGCTTGTCCCACCTCGTGGGCTGGACTCCGGCCCGACTATTCCAAAGGGGGATTGCACTCCGGGAGAACCCCTCCATGAAGCTGGAAACCAGTGACATGAGGCCCCACACGGGCTGGCCAGGCACATAGCCACGCAGGCTGTCCCCATGGCAGCCCACACGACCTGGTGAGGTTGCCCCCCTGACAGATGGGTCTGAAAAGACGAACGCGTCAGAGCAACGATGCGGGAGGAGGCGGGCGCTGCGGCCCCATCGGGACACCTCGTGCACAGAGGCCCAGGCCGAGCTGTGGGTGAAAGCGGCTCTTGCTGAGCATTCGCTCCCCTTCTCTCTCCCTTTCCCCTCGGGGCTTTGGGCCCTCTGCGAGGGGCCCTGAGAGCGCCCCTGCATCCCGCACTTCCCACTAAAAGTGGGATTAGCCATGGTCGCCCTCCCTTCCCCGCCTCTCCACAATGGCGGCAATTAGCGCCAATTAAAAGGAGAGGGCTGCCTGGCTGGGACTACCCCGCTCCGCTCTGCGCAGCCCACAGGGGCATTCCTGCCTCCGCCATCCCCTGCTCCATCCCGCTCTAGGGTTATTGCCTCTTGCCTGGGTGCTCCAGCAGTCACGTCCTTCCCTTGCATGACTCCTACAAAGGGCTTAGTCCTTGACTAGTGCCTCCCTTCCACCAAGTCTCTAAGTGCTCTGGATGTCCTGAAAACACCCAGCCCAGGTTTTCCTGGATGTATCCCAGGGTCTCAGTTGGCCCAAGGTGTTAGAGGGGGAGAGAGGACCCCAGGCCTGGCCACGCATTTCAGAGAGGAAAGCCCACCAGGGCCCCTTTGCTTCTGCTTTTTTTTTTTTTCCACCAGAATTTCTGCTTCTTGCCTGTTCTTGGAAATGTAGAGGTGAAAACAATAAAAAAAAAGATAAAATTTGAGCATCAGGGTAGAGCATGGCCATCATTTGGCCATCATAAAGTGGCCATGGTGTTCATGGGACAAGAGTGGTCACCATGCCACATTATTATAGGGGTAAGCGTGACTTTGGAGTGCAGGAAGGGTTTGGGGATGTTGCAGCCAGGTATCGAGCTTTGATTTGTCAGGGGAACGTGCTGCAAGCTGGACAGCCGTGCATCAACATGTCCATCAGCAGTGGGTCACCCACACTGGGACCCACACTGGGTCCCAAAAGGCCTGTGCGTGCATCCTGCCAAAACTAGGAGCCCTCTTGTACCCTCCAGAGTGCCCCTCTTCCCAGTGCCATGCCAGGAGCTACCAGGGCATTTCACTTGATGAGGTCTGTGGAAATAGTCCCCTCATTTGGGGTCCAGGTGGCTGTTCCTCATCTATTAAGCCTAAAAAGCTCAACAGCTTTGTGCAAGGAGCAGCCCATGGTGCTGAGCTGGCTGAAAAGGCCCACTTGTGATCCTCCATTGGGGACAGGAGACCAAGGATTGTCTCTGCCCAGAAGGAGAAGGTGTCCAGGGCACAGTGGGGAGCTGGAGCTTTCTGACCTGGGGAACCAAGCCAGGCGGGGCTGGAGACGAGGGGAGGAAAAGGCTGCCTGCCTGCTTCAGGTGTGTTGCTTTGGGTGGGTTTTCTTCATTTGCCAAACCCAGGTAGGACTGTTTGTATTAAAACAGTTTAAAATGGGGGGAAAGAGGAGACAGATGAGAGAGGCTTTCTTTCCACCATCCCCTCCACCGCCACGGAGCCCCAAGTCTTTTAACCTGGATGGCTCCAAGCAGGATAATCCCCGCAGAGGAGCCAATGGGAGCAGAACGTCCCAAATCCAGAGAGCCCAGTGTGATACTTCATCTTTATCCTCATGGATCTGTGCCGTCCCTTTCCCTGCTGCACCTGGGTGTGCTGAGCCGGGGGCTGCCACCCGTGCATGGGGGAGGCAGCAGGGCAGGGCTTCCCCCCGCAGCAGCCTTCGCATGAGGAGCTGGATTCCCGCTGCTGGGGTTGGATTCCTGGTTACCGAGTCAGCGGGCTGTCCAGGAAAACACCCGGAGCCGGAGGGGAACGGATTAGTGCAGTGCAGCCACTGGAAGTAATTGATCCACTCGCTGGTAATTCGGGAGCTCTTGTTCCCATTGTGCCGCCGCAGCTGGAGAGCCTTTCTGAGCGCTGCACAAAGGGGAAGCCCTGCTCCGGCGTGCAGAATCTGCTCCATGGAGCAAGGGGATAATGCACGGGCCTTGCTTTGATCCGGGGGCTCCGTGGGGAAGTGGACGGGCTCTCCTATGAGGATCCTCTCTCTAGCTACAGCTCCGTTTGCTGCCAGCCGAGTAACAGAGCGGCCAGTAGGTCCGCTGGGCCGCAGCTGCCCCATCGGTGACACTAGTGCCGCATCCCAGTCACTGGAAGCCTATTTGTTCCCAACAGCATCAAGCAGATGTCACCTCCAGGGGCAGCAGGTCGAGGTAGACGATGCCTTGCAGAGGGCTACGAGCAGAGCTAACCAGGTGCCCGTCCTCGTCTTCCAGGCACCCGAATGCCACCCAGCTCTGTGCGCAGCTTCCCTGGCACCTCCGGGTCCTTGCTGTGCCGGGTGCGCTGGGCCCATGGAGCTCGGGGCAGGAGGGGAGGTCTGTTCGTGCTGGAGGATGGGCTGGTCCCCAGCACTGCTCTCCTGACACACCAGCAGTGCCAGGAGGTGCTGAAGATCCAGGAGCTCAGTCCGCAGCTGGACCTGGGCCAAGGCACCCTTACGGCTTCAGCAAGTTAATTAGCCCCTCGTTTTCTCCTGGTTGTCCTGGGTCAGCCGCTCATTCATGCCCTTTTCAGAGGCTCCGAGATGGCTCCCCATGAGCAGCGACAAGAGTGCGCAGTCGCTGCGGAGGGATTAGCACTCTGTCTGATGGACCAGAGCCCTTTCCTGGGGATGGGGACCGGGAAGCCCAGCCTTGTGCCTTGTGTTCCTGCCTGTCAGGTCTTGCCTTTCTTGGGCAGGCATTCAATTTTCTTTTTCCTTTCTCCTGCTCCCTGGTATCAGAGGTAGGAGTCCGTTGTCTCTCTGTCCAGCAGCTCTCCCGCGAGTGCTTGGACCATGCGCTGCTCTGCAAGCCCTCGGCCACGCAGCCCTGCACACCCTGCCGGCCCCGTGGCCCTGCCCAGGGAGGGTGCCCAGGGGCGTTGCGTGGGATCATGAGATGCAACCGCGGCCCCTGGCCCCTCCAGGCTGCAGCCACAGAGCTCCTGGTCAGGGCAGCTCCCTGCCCAACATCACGGACAACAGAGGGGAAGAGGGTTCTGGTCTGGACTCCCTTCCCTTAGGGTGGATCTAGCACCCGCATCCATTGCTGCTGATGCCGAAGCAGGGGCGTAGCGCTCACCCGCGGCAACCAGGCCAAGGTTTCAGTCTTGCAGGGCACTTGCAGGTGCCTTGGGGCTGAACTGGGAGCTGCAGGGTCTGGTCACTCAGCCAGGGAGAGGGGCTGTGCGGTGTGCTGTGGGGCAAGGGGATGGCTGCACTCCTGTGAGGGACTCAAAACCATCGGGAAGGGGGAAAGAAGGCTGCTCCGTCGCAAGGCATTGACGTTTAATGAGTCTATTATTGCCAAATATTAGATCTTGTGATTGCCTAATTGATCATATGATTGTTTAATTGGGCATACTGTACAAGGGCGGAAGCAAGCTAGCATGTAATTAGCACCAAACTGTGCAATTAAATTCTTATTAATACCCCAAACAGCAGGGGACATTCAAGCCTTTAATTAGTGATTAACAGGAGGCAGACAGACAGAGCTTGCAACCAAGCGAGCTCTGAGGAACTGCGCAGGCATTTTGCCTGGTTCGTGAGGGGGCTCGTCTGCTCTGGTTAGCACTGGGTGCCGCTGCAGGGGCAAGGAGGGCAGAGTACATATTCTGGTAACCCCGTGCAGAGATGGCGACGAGGCCAGCGCCGCAGTGAGGGGCGATGAGGGCAGACCCAGCCAGATCTCCCAGGCTGGGCTGAGTTCTGCCGCCGGGGCCTTGCCTAATCTCTGCAGTGACCAAGGCACCAAATGCCCTTCTCACAGCTCCCCCGAGCACGCAGACTCTGGCAGTGCCTTCCACACAGCAGGGAAATGGTGCTGCCTGCAACCAGATCCAGGACAGCTGCATTTGCAGCTGGACCCTGGGCTGCTCCTGAAGGAGCTAAGTTCCATCATCTTGTTTTTTCCAACATCTTCAGTTTTCCAGCAAGTTCCCAGGCTCCCAACCAGAGCTGGGAAGAGGTGGGCTCTGTGGACATGCCAGCAAGGTGGTGAGAAGTGCCTCCAGGCAAGAGCGATGCAGGCAGGGAGCCAGTTTCCTGGGGCAGGGACCTGTGACGCCGCTTCTCCCTCTGTGTCTCCGGTGCAAAAAAGCCAGACCAGTTATTCGTTCACCAATTAAACTGGAGGCAGAGAGACCTCCAATGGGCCTGGTGAATCATTTACACGACCTTTCTCCTCCCCTGCTCCTCACACCCCCTCTCATCTCCCATGGCCTCTGTTTCCCAAGAGGATGCAACTGGGATTTCCCCTCCCCAGGGCAGGGGAGTGGAAGGAAACACTCACACCCGCTGCATCCCCAGTTGCCCCCCTGCAGCAGTCGAGTGTAACCTCCTTTGCTCAGAAACATGAAGCCACCTTTCCTCTGGCTTCAGCAAAACCACGAGTGCAGCGGCTGCCACGAGCAGTCTGGTCTTTGCTGCGTTTTCTCCAGGGTCCCTATCCTGGATCCTAGCTGCATGGCAAGAATTTGCCCTGAAAGTTTCTCCTTGCATAGGCAATGGGGAAAAAAAAAGTGAGCTTTAAAGGAGTAGCCCCAAGGGGCACCTACTGCAATGCCCAGGATGCTGCTCTGGAGCGGAGCATGGGATGTTGGCCCAGACTTGCTCACTGCTTCAGACCTCCAGAAAGGCTCCTTTGTCGGGGGAAAAGCAGCCTGCTCAGAGGGACAAGGAGGTCTCCGGCCTCAGAAGAGAGGCTGCAAAGCCCAAGCGAGCCAGGTGCTGGGGTGCAAGGTGGTCGAGTGCCTTTGATGTGTGTCCCCCCTTCCCGCTGGCGGGGCTGAGCTCACACGAAGCACCAGCAGGCCCGGCAGTTAAACCCGGGCCTGACACGTTAATGAATTTCACAGTATGCCTGGAAAAACTCTCACCCAGCCTCAATTTACTGGAGCTGGGAGGGCAGAGGAGGGGGGGCCACGGCCAGGACTGGGGGAGGGCGCCGCATTTAGCCAAGGGAAATCTTGTTCCCATTATCTTTTTGTGAGAGTGTTAAACAGGAACTGGCAGCGCTTTTCCTTTTTATCTCACACACGTGGAATTGTAGGCGGGGGGAAGAGTATCCTGCTGGGTCCTGTGGCTAGTTAAAAGAGGTGTGTGCATGAGTGTTTGCACATGTGTGTGCATGTGTTTGCACGAGCGTGCGCTTGTGCAGGCACCCGTGTGTGCACGGCGATGCATGTGCGTGGACATGCGCGCAGGTTTGTGTGTGTCCCTGTGCGAGCATCCGCACACATGTACGTGTGTGTGCATGTGTGTGTGCATCTATGTTGTGCATGTGCGTGTGTCTCCTCTCTACACGGGCTCTGCTCGTGTGCATGCACACACAGTTGGGTCAGCAGCTTCAACATGTGCAGGGGCTCCGCTGTGCTCAGCTCCACGCAGCACCCAGGCAGGTGGTCTGCGCCGGGACTCACTGCTGGGGACGGAGCGGGCGACAAAGTGCAAGGGCAGCAAAGGGCTTGCGGCCCCCCTCGTTCCAACAACCAAATTCCGGCAAATCCAAATCCCACAGCACACAAATGAGGACCCCACCTGGCCGCGCTGCTGCGGGGTTTAGGGAGAGCCCTTCGGACAGCGCAGGTGCCCGGCGGGCGCTGCAAGCGCTTCCTCTCACTCCCCGGGCTACCCCTTCTGCACTTGTTTCTGATTTACGGCGGCGTGGCGTGGCCGTGCGCCCCCGGCCCTGCTGCCCACACATGCCCTTTCTTCTCGGCGCTGACCTCCCCTGCACCCGGCCCCGTGGAGGGCTGTGGATATTGCACATCTGGACAGCACATTGGAGCCAGCTGCGCGGTGCCCTCCTCGCCTCTGCTGCCTTCCTACCGGGAATACTGCGGCTGGGGGAGACCCCACGGGGCAGCAGGCAGCCCCCTGCCCCCTGCCCCACTGCATCACCAGGACCCCGGCAACCCCCCTGCCCCGCTTTAGCTCCAGCATTTTGGCCTACTGGCCTGGCCCTTGACATCTCCTCTGCACTTCCTTAAAGCAGGTTTTCTCCCGCTCACTGTGGAAGGCGCCATCTGCCACCCACAGCTCCAGCCTGAAGCCCATCTACGGGGTGCATGCTAAGGGTCCTGGAGCAGGGGGTTGGACTGGGTGATCTCCAGAGGTCCCTGCCAACCTCAGCTATCCTGTTTGTCTGTGATTCCCATCGCCCAGTGCTCATGGACCCTGCCTATAAGCGCTCGGTGCAAGATGGAAGGAGGTATGGGCCCCATGTGGAGATGGACTTTCCACATAAGAGTCCAGGGCATTTCAGCTGCTCCCCTGCCTGGCCCCACTTCACCTTCTCCTCTTCCTTTGCAGCCTGCAACTGCAACCTGCACGCGCGGCGCTGCCGCTTCAACATGGAACTCTACAAGCTCTCGGGCAGGAAGAGTGGAGGAGTTTGCCTCAACTGCCGGCACAACACGGCGGGCCGGCACTGCCACTACTGCAAGGAGGGCTTCTACCGCGACCTCAGCAAGGCCATCACCGACCGTAAGGCCTGCAAAGGTAAGGCTGCGGGGTCTCCACGTGGCAGCACAAGTGATGCGGTCTTTCTTGATCTTCCTCCTCTTTTCTTGAGTTCCCCCCACCTAATTTCCCTGCTCTGGTCAGAGTACGGTTGGTCCTTGCAGCTGCTGTGGGTCACCTTGAACCCCAATGCAGCCTTTCTCTGCCTCCCCAAGCAAGGCAGCGGGGAGATCTCTTTTAAGCTCAGCACCTCTGCAGGCTCCCCAAGCTCTGAGTGACAGTGAGAGCAACCCAAGGGCAGCAAAGCGAAGGGCAGGTTCCTGGGAGCACCTTGCCAGCACCCTCTTGTTGCCTTGCAAAGATAGGGAGCACCTGGATACCCATCTCTACCATGACATGGTTTTGGTCGCTGGTAGCCAGGAGTTGGAGAGCGCTGGGCTGGGTAGGAGTTGGAAAAAGGGCATCACAAAACTTGCTGGAAATCAGTCTTGTGGGTCTTGGCCACAAACCCTCTTGGCAGTGTTTGGTCTTTTCCACAACGTGCCTTGCGATGGCTTCCTTTTCGTGTGCAGCTTACAGCGATTTCCACCTCCCTGCTGTGCTGCGATACAGGACCTCGGTGCAAGGGTTCCAGCTTTAGCCCAACTCTTTGACATGCCTGATTTTGCAGGGATGCTGGTGCACGGGCAGGGGGTGGCCTGTCCCGTGCATCGGTGAAGAGCCACTCCGGGTCTCTAGCAAGCTCAGCCTGGCCATGCCAAACGTCATGGGGCTGAACCTCTCCGTGCTTTTAGCATAGCCTGCCTGGCCTGCCTTCTCGCCCTCTGCATGGCCTGAAAACAACAGTTTCACCAGAATGGTTTAGCTTAGCAGATTACCTTGACCATCTCCAAGGACCAGCACTATCCAAGCTGAAACGCTGGCCCTGCTAAAGGCAAAGGGAGGCTTCTCTGAAGCCAGGAATTCACCCCTGATTCCCTTTTTCCAGCTTAGATTGCAAGTATCTCCCGGAAGGGAGTGCAGCTTCCTCTCTGGCGAGTAGCACGGTGCCGTGATGGTAAGAGCAGAAGCCGGTGAGCGGAGCACCCGGCCGAGCCCCGTGGCCGAGCCTCAGCAGATGGGGAGAAGGGGCAGCTGCAGGGCACCTTCTCTGCCGCTGCTCGGGAAGTGTTTGGCATCGCGCTGGCCCTACCTTGCTTTGCCTCGAATAACTGAACCCTTTCCAAGCAGATGAGTGGGTGCTGCTTACCCTACCTGCACCCAGCTGCTTTGCAAGTGGTCGCTCTAGACCTCACGTCCTGTCCTCGCAGCTACCAGCTCCTAAAGTGGATTTGGTTTGCCTCCTATGGGGTCAGATTTGCTGCCCCTATCTTCTCCTTTGAGAAGGTGCTTCCAAAAGCCAGGCTGCTTGCTCGGTGCTTGCAGCCTTCTTTTCCACACACAGTGGAGCAGAGAGCCGAGCCCAAGCGGTTACAATGCGCTCCGTCTCTCCTCTCCAGTTGGGAAGGCCAGCTTAGCCCCACAAAGCCCATCTGCGGGGAGGTGGGAAGCATCTCCGCCTTGATCCGTGCACAGGCTGCGCTGCGGCCACCCCGGGGCAGCCCAGGGGGCACAACCGCTCGCGTTGCCTTGGGTGCCGCTCGCTTTGCCTTGGGGTGCCGCTGCAATGCTGGGATGGCAGCGTCAGGGAAAGGAGTGTTGATGCAGTGACTGCTGAAGCTGGGCTAGGACAGATAAGTTCGTGGCCACAAGTCTGGAGTGGACATATTTGGCTTGCAGGTCTCCTCTCTTCAGCGTGTCATTTCTAAGGACATCTCATTTGGGTCTAGGCTATGTCCTGGCCTATGAACAGGCAACATCCCTTCCTTGTCTTCAGCACATGAGCCACCTGTCCTTGTTCTCCTAGGGATGTCTGAGAAGATAAAGTGAAGGGCGAGGGATCCTTCACAGTTTTAGCAAGCACCCATGAGGTGCAATGCAGCAGCAGGCACAGGGCTGAGCGGGTGCTGGTAGGGAGAGCTGAAACCTGCCTCCTGCCGGCTCATCAGCAACAAGTCTATCTGTTTTAGGAACCCAAGCAGTCAGCAAGCACCACTGTCCAGCACTCATGGCCACAGCAGCCCCCACGGCTGTGCCCAGGCCCTCGCTGGTGACGGTCAGGTCCTGAACCTACATGTGGCACCGTCATCCTTGGGTTGACCACGGGAGAGGAAGAGGAGGATGTGGGATATGGCAGGTATTTGGAGGGAGTATGGCAGATGGGCTCGCTCTGCAACAGCCTGCGTTTGTGTCCTGCTCCTTGGCAAGGTGCTGCGCGATCCCTGCCGTGGCTGTCCCCTCCCCAGCCGCAAGCAGCCTGTTTTAGCGGAGATGCAGCTGTTTTGCACAAAGCAAAGCTGAACGGTGATGGGGAGGGACCCCTTTGAGAGGGCATCCGGCTGAGGAGACGTGAAGAGAGGAGGAGAGGAGAAAGCCCTGCTTTTTGTTCCGTGGAGACGGCACAAAGCACCTCCCCGTGGCGCCTCTTTGGAGCATCTGCTGCTGGAGGAGGGGATGGGACTGCACAGGCTGAGGGGGCTGGCAGCGATTCGGGGGCAGTGCGTGCCAGGATCCACCCCCCTGTCAGCAGCAGTCATGGATGCATGACCACAGCTCGGAGCCTGCCGTGGGAAGCAGGGCCAGTAGCCCCCAGCTCCTGCTGCAGCACGAGTGAACTGGGAGAGCTTGCACCAAAGTGTCTTTTCCTTGATGATTTTCTGCCCATTGGCCCTGGTCAGTAGGAAATGTGCTCAGCGCGGCTCTATCCGGGGGTCTGTGCATGCACCTCATGGCACTGCTCTGTCCCCGCACACGTCCTGCTGACGAGGACCCCCTCTGCCTCGCAGCCCAGCAGCAGCAGCAGCGCAGGCGGCAAAGTTGCCGGCTTGCAGTTTCTCCAGAAAAATCCCTGAGTCATTTCCTCTGGAGGGGCAGGCAAGGGATGTGCCGGAACTTGAGCCACAGTCAAATCTCCCCCCTGCATCTCTTCACTCCCTCCTATCCGATACATGTGGACGCTGCTGACGGTGCTTTATTCCGCGGAACTCCCAGCCCTACGGAGGGAAAGGGCAGAGCTGGTCAGGGTGGCCCCAGTTGGGCTCACAGGGACTGCAGTGTAGGATGCTCCTTGGCTGGCGAGAGCTCACGGTTCAGTCCACGGGTTGTCACGGGGTGTTGGGCTTCTTGTGCCCCTGCCTGAACCTGCCTCTCCAGCTGAGCATCCTCCATGGGCAGCGCTGGCTCTCCTGTGCCCACATCAGAGGTTTCTACATCCCTTGGGTGCCTGGCCCCTTTTATCTTTGCAACAAAAATTATGCATTAAAATCCCAAGTCAAACAAAAGCCTGGAGGGCTTTTGCCATCCACTGGTGCCCTGGGGTCACCAGAGCAAGGCAGCAAATGGCTGAGATGGTGGGTTTGGGTCAGAGCTCTGTGGGAGCTCCCTTGGCCTCTGCACAGCTCTCTGGCAACCAGGAGCAGCAGGGACGGCAGCCCATGTCCTTCCCTTGGGATCAACTGCCTTGCTCGCTGCAGCCCTGTTCACCCAAGAGCAGCCCCCAGCCATGAGGAGCCCTTGGGCATGGCAATGCACGCAGAGTGTGCGCGTGAGAGGACGCGGAGTACCCACCGGGTTTGTTTCCACATGCTGCTAAGCTGTGGGAGGGGTTCGGCGTATTTCCTATGCTGGCTGTGGTTCAGGTATCTTTATTTTCAGGGCTAAGGCTGGAAAAAAATACAGAGAGAAAATATGGTCCTCCAACAGCACACACTGTGGCTTTGCCTGCCTCAGCCGTGCAGCAGCCTGGACTCTGCTGGGGCAAGTCCAGCTCTGATATCCTCAGAAGATGGTGACTGCGGAGTCGTAGGGCAATAGAAAGGATCTCCGTTTAGGGGCAGTTCTGCAGTCATTTGTGGGTAAAGCACAGACACTGGTGCCCAGAGACATCTGGAGCACGTCCTTCCACTCTTCAGGGCAGATCGTGGCAGGAGCTGGGATGCAGAGCAGCCCGAGGTGCTGGTGCCACTTTGCTGCCAGGTGCCCCAGGCTTTCGTCCCCTTGCTCAGCTTTGGCAGAAGCAGCCAGCGCTCCGGGGAGGGGAGGGAGCAGAAGGAGCCTGCGAAGGCACCGTGTCCTGACAGCGATGAAGGGTACGTTGTTCTGCGAAGAGAGAGCAAATACCCCGGCATCCGCTCTGCCAGGAGAAATGCCAAGGAGCAATTCGACAGGCTCAGGCAAGGAGAAGGACTTGGGTACTTCAGCAGATCCTCCCCCTTGTAGAAAAACCTCCCCACCTGCTAGTCTGCACGCCAAGCCAGAGGCAGCTCTCTGCCAGCCCAGTCTGTGGTTGCCGGTTCCTGAGGGCTGGCAGCATTTGCGAAGGGTTTTGAAATGCTCAAAGGCTCAGCCTAGCCAGATGAACATGTGCACAAAGCCCGTCTCCTGCTATGGGGCATATGTTGAGGAGGATCCTGCAATAAAGGCAGTACCTTTGGGCCTAGAAGCCAGTACCTGTCTCCATCTCAGGGATTCGAAGGAATCAGATCCTTCAATGCATCTGTTCTTTTGACCATCCTTGCTTTCATACAACAGAGCATTTGTCCCTATTACTGGGCCATATACAGTGGTGGATCCATGTAGAATGGGAGCCAATTGGTTCAAAACCTGTCTCTTCCTAGGAGTCTGGATGCCCAGTGCAGCAAAGAGGCTCTGCTCAGGTTCTGCTTAGGTTGCTGAGGTGCAGAGTCAGACCACGCAGGGGTATTTGATGCTCTTTGGAAATATCCTGATGGCAAAAGTTGCATTGCAGCAGGTGTAGGAGAGTGGGAGAGTAGATGCTGAGGTGCTGCTCGGTGGTTTCATTTTCTGTAACAACACGTGATGCAGCTAAAGAATAGAATATCTGCTTTCCTGCAAGAAAAAAGAAAAAAAGAGAAGAAAAAACAGATTTTGAGAGCAAGCCTCAAAAGCATGTGCAGAGCAGGCCACTGTGCTCTGAGAGCAGCAGCGAGGCCACTGCTGGCAGTGCAGGCTTTGAAGGGAGGTCTCCATGTGCATCCCAGCACTCACACTGGGCAGAAGCTGAGCGAAGGAAACATTACTGGCGTTAGGAACGAGACTGCTTTCATATTCAGGACATGATGCACTAGTCCAGAGGCCAGTAACTATTACAGTTTAGTTAAACAAACTGTGTTATTAAATAACTTTCCAAACATGGTCTTTACTAGGACTCAGTGCCTAGAAGATAGATGCATAAATACTGCACATAGGCACACGTCCCTGTGGCACCTGAGCAGAGCCCGCGGCCCCGGGCAGCAAGCAGAGAGGGCTCGAGGGGAGCAGGTGTGGCTCCCAATGCTCTGGCTGCCAGCACATAGCACTGTGGGCTCCGTGGAGCGGGAAGGCAGTGGGATGGAAAACACTGAACCACCTACAGGATTAGTTCAGTGGTGGTAATTGCAAAGTCAAACAAAGAATGGCTGTGCATTAATCCCTGTAATTTAAACAAAACTGTAAAATGTGAGCTTTCTCCAATGAAAACGGGTGAAGCAGTAGCAGCTAAGCCTTGAGAAGCAAAAATACCCTCAATATTAGGTGCAAGACATGCTTTCTGGCAAGTAAAACCCAATGAGTTAAGCTCCAAGCTAGTGACTTAATCCAGCACTGAAGCACCAAGAGCTGGCTTTGCGGCGGCAAGAGCGCAGCTCCGTGTGTGGGCAGCGGAGACCACAGCGGCTCCTGCTTGTGGCAGTCGTGCTGCTAGACCTGCTGGAAGGGGCTGTCCCCATGGTGGAATCCATCCCATTGATGGCACTGGGTGCTGTTGGGACTGGTCTTGTCCTTGGGTACTGGAAAGATCGATCTTAGTGCAATTACAAGGCAATTAAATTGTAGTGGGGTGAGGGATCCTCTGGTAAAAACCAGAGGCTGCTCTCAGAGATACCAGAAGATATCTGATAATTTTGCCGTGAGTGAAATCTGATGTGGCAGCTCCTATCTTATCGTGGATGTAAGATGAGCAAAGCTGGTTTAATTGCTGATCAAGAAAAAGGATCAGGAGTCATTTAAAGCCGTCTCCCACAATACAAAGAGGGAACCACTTAGATGAATTGGGTCCTGATTGTACAGAGATTTATGGACATGCTTAAACATAACACCAGGAATACACGGCGGAGGCCCAAGAGATTATCCACAATGTGTGAAGCTAAGCACTTGTATAAATCTCTGCTGGAACCATGCCTTTAGCCATAAATTTTTTAGGGCAGGGACTGTCTGTTACTATGTGTGCCTAAAGCACGGTGGAAGACTGAAGTCTGCAGTGACGTCCAAGCTCCACCTGAGCAGCTGCTCAATAATAGGTTTCTCCGGTGATAAAGCACTTGGCAGGGTTTCTACCCAGTCGCTTGATGGCAAGCGAGGCTTTGCAGGCTGGAAAACTGCATCGCATGGCACGAACACGAGTCGGTGGAACAGACCCACAGACAGGTTCCACAGCACTGTCGGTCAAGGCTTCTGCAAACACAGATACATGGTTTATCCAGGAAAGCATTGGAGTAAGAGCCCTTAAAGGGGGAGCACCAAGGCTGTGATGCCAGTGGGCACAAGGTTGCTTTCTCCAACATGGTGACAGCAAGCAAGGATGGCACATCATGCCCAGCCCTACTGCTGCATATCCAAGCCTTTACTAAATGAAAAGAGACAAAGCAATAGACCTTTTCCAGGAGCAGACATACCTGCCTGTTCTCCAGGAGCACTTGTATCCTCTGAGCACCACAAAATTCAGAAAGTCCTCGAGAAGAGTCTGTAGAGCGGCCACATGGGGATCTTCAGGATGCGTTGGAAGTAGCTGTTGGAATCTGAGAGTGGCTCAAGTCCCTTACTCTGTTCTGGAGGAGGGCAGAGTAGTACTGCTGTTCTTGGGAAGGCATCCCAGGGCTAGCCCAGCACTGGACTGTTGCTGTCAGCTTTGTTCCAAGCAGTCACCTTGGATGGGCTCCTGCTGTAACCTGCTCACATCGCTCCTATGAGAGGTTGCCATCCCTACATCACCTTCACCCTCCCAGTGTCTTCCTCTCCCCACGACAGGTTTTCCTAGGGCTGTGTTGGCTTTGGGGATGGCCTGAGTCATGTGGAGCTGTGTGAGGGTTTGGCGTATGGCAGCTTACAGGTCTGAGCTCCACAAGCCAAAGTTGTGGACTAGGACAAGCCATAAGGGAGAAGTCAATCCCACCAGGAGGGTCTCAGGGGACAGGGTAGCATAGGATACCCTAGGTATCCTATGGGTATAGGATAGGTAGTATTGCATGGGATAGCTGAATTTTCCCAGTTTTCCCAGCTATTCCAGGGTAGATGCGTGGGCAGGAATGCTTCTAAAACCCCAGCTCAAGGGGCTCTCGTACCTGCACCAGCAACACCAGCTTCATAACTACCCAAGAGTTATTGGTGCAGGAAGGGTGTCTGCAGTGCAGCTGGTCATGTCTCAGTATTGGAGACCTGTTTCACCACAAATCAAGTCCAGGGATCGGATCTCACTGTGATCCCAGAAGCCTCTGAGGGGTCCCTGTTGACCTGACTACAGAGTGTTTCCAGGAGAGCCAGCAAAAGCCTTAGGTTGCTAAGTGAGGTGTTACATGGCCCCAGCCGTCCTGGCAAGAAAGTGTGTTGTGGCTGAAGAAAGGCCCTGTGTTTCTGAAGGCCCCACGTCATGCTAAGACTCCCTCACTCACTGCCATTTGTTATCACAGCTGAGCCCCCAAAATATCCTTGTCAGAAACACGTCCGTTTCGAATCCCAGCCAAGATCTGATAAGGAGTGAAGCATCTGGTCCCCATTAGAGGCTGCTTGCTCTTGTTTCTCACCATGTAGAAGAAGGCCTGGGGAGCAGCGCTATGGTGCTCTGACGAGGTCCCATCTGGTGAAAATTAGGGAAATGATAACATCAGGGGGTTGCGGCGGTGGGCAAGGGGGAGCTGTTTTTGTTTTGCTTTGGAATCACATTCAACTCTTACACTAATGGAGGTCCAGATAACCTTCTCCAGCTCAGAGCCACTCTGAGCCCTGGAAGGGTGGATGGGAAGGTCATCTCCTGATGAGCACTGTCTTCTTCTCTTCTTAGACAATCCTTGGCAGTTCTGTGATCCAAGCCAAGAACCTGTGCTGTTCTAATGAGACAGCTAGCATATCTCCTGAGGGCAGCTTCAACCCACCTTGGATGCCACCTGTCTCTGAGAAGCTGTGGTGGAAATCCCTGGGGACAGCATCCTTCTGCCGCAGGGTCGTACAGCGGAGAGGATGAGTCTGGGCATTGTGGCTTATGTGCTTGGGAAGCATTGAGACAACTCACTTCAGACCTCCTGAAACTAAAATGAGCGTAAAATTTGCATAAAATCTCAGGGCTGGTTCAGCTCTGGAGTAGCTAAGGGGTGGCAGAGCAAGTAGAGAAAATGCCTTTCACCACTGCTGTGTGGTTGGGCATTGCCCTCTGGTCAAGGTGGCTTTGTGCTGAGTGTAAAGCATTCCCGGGTGTGTGTACAGAAGGATTCTGTCCCTGCAGTGTCTTTAATCCCATCCATGGCCATACTCTTCCCTCTGCATGAGAGTTTTTACATCTCCACATAAGCTGTGAGTCTCATTGGCGGGCCTGGCCACAACAGGGCCTGGAGTTTCATCTCCCTCCCAAAGCTCTGCTGTTTGCAGCCTGGGTGGTTGCTGACTCCTTGCCCTGGGACGGACCTCCCTCAAGTTACAGTGATGCCTTCCCTGCCAGGTGGTGATGTCGGTCGCTTCTCTGAGGCCTCCACCCCATGCCAGGGCTTCCTCCTGGAGACAGATGGGCAGCATGAGGGATAAAAATAGCCAGAAAACCTGCAGGCTAGTGCAGGCACTCAGGCTGGAACTGCTGCCCCTGCAGGGCATGGGGACGTTGGTACAGATGACCTCCCCACCCCACTGAGCCGTCACCGTCCCTGCTCCCCTGTGCCGGGGCAGCTGGCTCCATTCACTTCCTCACCAGGAAAACCTGGTAGAGTGGAATGCACTGATTTCCTCTGTTGTTTTTTCTCTCTGTCCCAAGCACGTCTTGATGGAGTTCTGTATTAAACACATTTAAAACATGATTTTTCCCAAAATCCCCTGTTGGAAACTAACATTTTTATTTCTCTCTCTCTTTCCCTCCTGTCACCTTGTAGCAATTAGCTGCCTTAATGAGCCCTAACCTTCCTCCTGCCAGGTCGGGCTTGCCCTGCTGCCTTTGCCCTGCTTCCCGCTGCCTCTGCCTACCTGCACTGCGGCCTGTGACCAGCGGCAGGAGGAGGGGCTTGAAGTTTGCTTGAAGTCTTGGCCCATTGCTAACTAAGCATCCGGCTGAGCATGGTGGTGTGGACAGTTTGTGCCAGGTATAACTGGAGCTTTCCTTCCCTCTCTCTCCTGTTCAGCCTGTGACTGCCACCCTGTTGGAGCAGCTGGTAAAACCTGCAACCAGACCACAGGGCAGTGCCCGTGCAAAGATGGTGTGACGGGCCTCACCTGCAACCGCTGTGCCAAGGGCTACCAGCAGAGCCGCTCGCCGGTGGCCCCCTGCATCAGTGAGTACCGCTGCGCTCCCGGTGCCGTGTTACGAGTCTGATATGCTCTCAGGTAGCACCCTGGTGCCCTCACCCCTGTGCACTGGAGCCAGGGAATAGCTCTCTTCCCCGCCACTGAGCTCATGGAGAGCTTGTGCCAAGTGGAAGTGCTCTGGAGTAGTCAAGCCAAGGGCTTCTCTGTCAGCAGCAGCCATCTTCCGAGAGGTGGATGAGACAGAATGACTAATTGCTTTCAGGAGGGGACTATTTCACTCCATTAGCTAGGGAGGGTCTAAATGTCACCCTTGAATTAGTGCTCACCTTCAGTCAGCTAAAATAACTGCTGATGAATCCTATCTTCAGTTACAACAAGGTATCTTTCCTTCCCATGACTGAGTTTGGCACATGGTCAGTGAGATTTGGAGTAAGGGCAGGTTTTGCATGGTCTGGCTTGGAGTTAGGACAGAATTTCCCCAAGGTTTCATTGACAGGAGCTCTGAGAAAGCATTGTCTTTCCCACGCTTATCACAGTGTTATGAACCATGGAGTGTTTTTCAGCTTTGACTGCAGCAGTGACTTATGATTCTTGAGGACTGCAGTGACTCAGCATATTCCAGTTTATTAAGCTCAGTTTGGAAATTTCCAGGTGCACCAAAGAGCCTGTGATGTCTAGATCGAGCTTGTTCAGTCTGTTGTCTTAGCTTACTCCCTGGGACATGACCTATGAAATCCTCTCTGCACCTTGTTTGTGGAGGACTTTAATGTGTGTGTTTTCCTCAGAGCCTTCCCTGGCTTCCAGGGAGATCCTGGAGCTTCTTAAGAAGGTGACAGAGGCATGAAGACCTCACATGGGGGCAAGTCCCCTCTCAGGAGCTCTCAGCTTGGCTCCTCTGCCCAGATAAGAAGTGTTACCCCAGCGATGGGCTGGGAGGAGAAAGAAGAGGTACTCTGGGGTTTGATCCTTCTTCCTTGAGACGTCTCTCCTTTTCTCTTCCAGAGATCCCTGCCATCAACCCAACCTCCCTCGTCACTAGCACAGAAGCACCTGCAGGTAAGAGCCTGTACCCAGGGCCAGACCATGGCTCCAGGCATCTCCTCTCCTCATCTCACCTCTCCTCTCCCATCACTGAGATACCCAGAGACCAAGTGCTGAGCTACCTCTCCAAACCCAGACCACCAGCCTTGGGGTTGTCTTTAGCAAAAAAATATTAATGAGATTTGAAATCCTATTTATTTGTGGAAAGTGAGAAACAAAATGGCAGGACAAGCCAGTACTAACACTCTGCTCTGGCATCTGGTCTGGTGTAGCTCCGAGGGAGTCTGCTGCTGCTATCCCTTCACACTGAGGCTGGCACGTGGGAGACAGTCACAGCTGCAGAGGAGCAGCTCCGTGCATGATTTTTAGGCTTTGCACACATAGGGGAGATAGCTCTGACACGAGAGCCTCAGCCATTAGACCTCCTCGGGAACAAGCCCTTCTTATGCTCTGCCCAGAGAGGCCAGAGTCTGTTTCCCTGCAGTGTCCTGCATTGGCTCGAGCTCTTGCAGAAGCTGTAGCCTGGGGAAAGGCTGGGTACCAGGATGCTTAGTGCAGTGCAGATGCCTGGACTGATGGATTAGACCCCCCCCCTTCCAGCCTGGCTCCTGCTGGAAGCCCCCGCAGATGCCATCAATCCCCGACACAAAGCATGCCGATAGCACCACACAGTGGTGTGCCACCAGCCACGAGCCCGAGCAGAGCACGACTGCGGCAGCAGCCAGCCCGCAGTGTCCTGGGTGGCTCTGCAGGACGGGCATGGCAGCTGCCGTGGCAGACAGCACAACAACCTCTTTGCACGTCTCATCCCCACCCTCCTTCCTTTAATGGGCCCTCTCTCCTCTCCCGAGCAATCTAATTCTGCCGTCTAATCCATCTTCTTGTCATGTCTGTTTCCTATGTGATTATCATCAGTGGTTGGAGTGGATGGGGTGTGCCAGCTCCTCAAGGGCACGTTCGAGCATTTCTGTGCACAAGGAGTAGAGCCTGGCAGGGCTTCTCTCCCTCTTACTGCTCTTTCTGGAGTCCCATTTCAACCCCATTAGCATCACAACGTGACTGCTCCTAGCACTCCCCTCGTGTCCATGCGTAGGGATCCTTCCTGGCTTGTCTAGGACAGGTGTGGAGAAGAGGCCAGTTTTCCTCTTGGACCACCATTTGCCCCACTGTTCTGAAGACGTTGCTCCTTTCACCCATCCAGCATAAAAGACAAGAAATCCTATTTATCCAGCCAACCTTCCCAGGTTGGCTTGTGTATGGATAGCGAGGGAGAGGAGGGAGCTTTGTCAGAGCCTCCCGTGCAGCCTGGCGCAGCTCCTCGCCCAGCTCTGGCTGCCTCAGCAGAGCTTCTGGCCCCTCTGTCCATCCTGGCTCTAGCGAGAACCGAGGTATCATCACTATATGAATTTTATCCTGTGTCAGACAGCTCCAAGTGGATCTAGCAGAGATTTGGTTTCATGCTCTGGTTGTGGAATAGAGCCAGCACTCTGTGCGTCAGGCATTTTGTACAGTGCGATGGGCAAGGATAACACCTGAGTTATCCGTGCTGGTAATTCTGCTAGGGAGGCTGAGCAGGACAGGGCAGCTTGCGGAGTGACATCACCTCTGTCACAGCTCTGCCTCGCTTGGGGGCTTCCATGGCTCCTCCACACGCTCCTTCATGAGGGAGAAGAAGCTCCGTGTTGTGGCCCATCTACACGGGATGGGAGACCCCAGCCAGAGCCCCCCATCCCTGTGGTGCTCCCCATTCGGAGTTCTCAACGCCACCTGGAAGCAGGGAGGGATGACAGGGCTAGATCGGAGCCCCTTCCTGCTCCCTGGCACCCAGGGGTCCTTGGGGGTCCCCTTTCCATCAGGGCTCTTGGCAAGCAGAGCGAGAGGGAGCTGAATGCAGGTGTTTGTCTTTCCTTTGGCTCTGGTTTGGACAAGAAGGCTTATGGGAAATTAATGCAAGACTATTCTCCAGTTCATTTTGAAACAGGAACTTTTTTGCTTTTTGGCCCTGAAGCTCCTAACTGGGAGCTGGGAACACCGAAGAAGGGGCTTTGAGCAAAGGAGGAGAAAAGGGCATTTGGAAGGTTTTATTGCAAACACGGCAGCACATGGAACGGAGGTAATCAAGGTGACTCCCCTTCAGTGCTTTATAAATAGGAACATTCTTAGAATAATGTCTGATATTTTCAGCTGTCTAAAAATAAATGGCACTCAATGGAGACCTGGGTGTTTACTTTGTTTTAGCGCAGAAGGTCTCTCTTAAGCTGCCCGTAGTTTTATCTGTGAGTTTGTTGTTCTAAGATCTCTGGCTTGTAGCGCAAACACACTGCATGCCAAGTCGTTGCCTTTGCTGGGAGCCTGGTCCAGGAGCCCAGCACGCGACTGGGGTCCCGCTCCCATGGGGCAGCCGCCCCATACACGGCGTGAGCAGGAACCCAGATTGGGCCAGCATCCTCGCATCACTTGGGAGGCTGCTTCTGGGCATCGTCCAGGAGGCTTTCGGCTGCTCCCCATCCTGCAGCTTTGCCATCCCAAGCAAGACTCGGGGCACCTTGTCCTCGTCTTCTGCACCCACCTCCATCCTCGCCAGTCAGGAGTCCATGGACAGGGTGTCATTGCCTGCAGCTGCCCTGCTGCTCTCTGCCTATCTCCCTCACCCCTGGAACCCTCTCCTGGGTGAGTCATGGCTTTTCCATGGCATTTACCATCCTCTCCCTCGCTCCAGCCACTTTGCTCACTGCCTGGCCTTCTTCAGCCTCTCCAGCCCTTGATGACCCTCAAGCTCCAGCTTTGATCTCTCTGCCCAAACAGCAAACCAGCTCCATAACAAAATGTCCCAGTTCTATTTTTTTGTGATATTATTATTATTTTAAAATATTTCCACTTAGTGAAAGAAAAAAAAAAAACCCTCACACTCCCTGTTAGCAGAATTAACAAAACCAGCGGAGTGCAAAGCAGGGCTTTAGAGGAATTCAAAGTCAGCAGTAAAAGATTTGCAGCCATAACACCTAATTAAGTTACATCTCTCTTAAAACAAAATATTCTTTCTTTTTTTTTCTTCTCGAGGCAAGGAGAAGTAAACCAGATGTGCAAAGCCACTGCCTCTGGCGTGCCGCCCTCTCCGCCGCTCGGGGCCAGCCCTTGCGCGTGGGGCCACTCGCCACGTGCCCCCAGTTTGGGGTGACGCAGGAGCTGGAGGGGGTACAAGGGCGATTCGGGGCCAGAATGGCAGCATATCCAGCGGTGTCGAGGGGGATGCTCAGCTGGCCCGTTTGGGGACAGCAGCGTTGGCAGCGCTGGGGGCAAGTGCGGCGGGAACTGGGCAGGTAGGAGACAGGGACAAGGTGGGACAATGGCCGGGGCACAGGCAGACGCCTGCCCATGCAGCTGGGATGAGAGCAGGGAGCCCCGGGGCGTACCCAGGCCTCCTTCCAACCCTGCAGCGCGTGTAGCCCCGCGTGCAGGCAGGGAACATGCCTTGCATCACTCAGGTTCTCTCATTTTTCCTGTTTCTTACACAAATTGAGGCAGCAATGGATTTTTTATTTGAGGATAGTTCCCGGGCACGAAGTGGGGGTTGAAAGTGCCCCAGCTAATCCCAAATTGTTAATTCCAAGCACCATTTCTGGCACTTTGGGCATCGTAGTTTTATTATGTTAATCGCAAGCAGGAGCCCAGGGCGGTTATTGTTTTCTTTCTTCTTTGTCCCCTTTCTTCTGCTAATGAACACGTGCACATAGGGTTGGCGGTGAGGGGACATGGGCAGCGGTGGCACCGCCTCATGCCCACAGCCCCAGCCTGGCATCGTCACCAGGAGCTGGTGGCACCTGGGCTGCCCTGCACAGTCCTCACACTGTCCCCGTGCCCAGTGCTGCTCCCCTCCTGTCCCTGTCCCTGCAGCTGCCTCTTGTGCTCGTCCCCAGCCGTCCCTTTGTCCCCATCTTGCGTGTCAGTGTCCGATTGCGTGTGCGGAGGCTAGAATGGAGCTGGGCTTGCAGGCTGCTGAAATGCTGGGCTGGCTTTTAAGCTGCAAGAATCCTGCTGGTATTCATTTCTGGTTCTTTATTTTTTTTTCCCTTTTGCCCTGAGACTCTTCAAGTTTCATCAAGAAAAATCACTCCAGTCCCGAAAAGGTGTTTTCTGACCCTTGCAGATCGCTTTACAGCTTGTGGCACTTACAAATCACTCCTAGGCAGCCAGGCTCCGCGCCGCGGGCAGCAATCCAGGCTCTGCCCTGCCAGCGCTCTTCACCTTTAGCTCCCACCTCCACAAAGGTGCCTCCTGCTGCTGCTGTCTGTGCCCCGTCCCTGTCCCTGCTCCTCGGGGAGCCACCAGAGCCCCGCGTGCAGGCTGTGTAACCTCCCCTGCCGCCCAGCACAGGCACCCTCGCGTCATCCTGACCTTCATCCAGGGCAGCGTCTTGCAGCAAGGGAGATGCCCCGGAGCACCTGGGGTGGCCTGAAGGATGATATGGCCTGGCTGGGTGGACAACCTCCTCCCGCTATCCTTGAGGAAGAAAAGGGTGATTCCACTTCTATCTCTGGTGGATTTGTATAGAAAATAGCACATTTCGGGGGACGTGGCTGGGAGCAACCAGGAGAGTTGTCCCCATTCCCCCAGGGCCGTGAGGGATCTGTTGACTCGAGTTCTGCCAGCCCAGGACATGTCCCAGCAGCAAATGCAAACCCATGGCCACTCACTCCGGGTTGTTCTTTCAGGTGCCCTGGGTGTGTGCTGTGAGCGAGACGAGGTTCCCAGTGCCACTGGCCAGCCAAGCCCTGCATCTGCCCCACCAGCAGGACAGGGAGGCCAGAGCCGGCCCCTGCATCCTGTCATGCACCAGGGCCAGCACCAGCTCTCGGGCACGTGCCACAGCATGGGCTGCGCGGAGGGGCAACAAGGCGCGCGCAAGGAGCCTGAACAAGGCTCAGCCCCTGGGCCCAAGAATCAGCCCCGTGCTGAGCTGCTTCTGTTAACGACAACTTTGGAACAGGCGTCCCAAAGTCCCCCATAAAAGGGAGTCAGGCAGAAAAGGAGAAAGCAGGAGAGCCTGGGACAAGCTGGCGTTTCTGGGGTCCTTTCTTCCTCCTTTTTTCTTCCTCCTCTTCACGCAGGGCAGCTGCTATTCCCATCTCTTCCCCCACCTTCGCTCCCTCCCTGTCTCCATCCCGAACAATCGCTGTGGCAACCTGCAAACAAAGACAACTTCAGTGACTGCTTGCTCTGTCCCGGGGGAAGTGGTTTCAGCTCTGCCAAGCTGGACAGAGAACCTGAGCGATGGGAAGAAAGGAAGAAAGATGGGCTTAGAAAAAAACATGCCGCTTGGAAGGAGACAAATTGAGATTTCAAAAGAGGATGGCAGGGGCAAAGAAAGGCAGAGAACTGGGCTGCTCCAGGCAATTGTTGGGATCAAAGCCTTTGAGGAGAAGGAAGGAGGCATTCTGGGCCTGCCCTCACTCCACTTGAGATGCAAATCTGGGGCCTTTAGAAATGCACAGGAAAAAAAAAAAGAAAAAAAAAAAAAACAAAAAAAAAAAAAAAAAAAAAAAAAAAAAAAAAAAAAAAAAAAAAAAAAAAAAAAAAAAAAAAAAAAAAAAAAAAAGAAAAAAAAAACAGCCTTGAGGACCTGAGCTTTCCCGGGGGTGGAGGCCAGGAGCCTGAGGGAAGCTGGGCAGAGATGCTGCAGGCCTAGGGATGCTGCATGCCTGCAGAGGTGGCACACCAACCTTTCCTGCCAGGGCGAGCAGTGATGCTCAGGCAGTTAACAGTGACATGCATTGCAGGAGAGCTTCTTTCCTAGCTTGTCTGCTCCTCCAGAGTCCAGAGTTGTCTTGTCCAGCTTTGATCCCCTTTTGGCACCCTAAGAGGGGGTCTTTGGAGGGCTAGTCCCAAGGGAGAAGTTCCTTGCTCCCCTAGGCCTGAGGCCCTGAACTGTTCCTGAAGAGTATGAGTCTGAGAATAACCATATATCCCTTGTCTGCAGTGACCTGAGATGTGTTTATACCTAACCCCTTGCCTTTGGACTGAACTCAGACCTTACTTTGGATCTCTTGCCCATAGATTTGAGGGTAGGGTTGATGCTGAGTGCTCTTTTTCCTTCACCTTCCATGTTTACAGGACTACATCTTTCCTCTTGATTCTTCTCTCTCACATCTCTTGTGTGATCTTCTTCCTGGTCTCCACTGCCCAATCTGTCCAGAGTCAGACCCCTGAGGGTTCCCTGTAGCCCTCACCATGGAGAACACCCATGTCAGTACCTCATTTCCCAGGCCAAACCATCCTTTGTGCTGTGACACCATTCAAAACCACTGTGCAACTCTGGGGTGAATTTGGTGCAATGCATTTTCCAGCGCCATGGAATTTCCTCACACCGAGCCTGTAGGGCCTGTAGTAAACCGGAAGAAAAGGAGTGAATTTATCAGGGTAGGACAACAGTTTCGCAGCTGGTCATATGGGTCCAGCTCTCTCTCAGCTCCTCAGGGTGACCCTCCGTCATCCTGCAGATGGAACAGGTAGGGTACCTGCATTTCCCTATATCCATTTCCTCTGAGCCCCCAAAAGAGGACCCTCAGGCACCCTCAGACATTCTTGTTATGATATACCCAGCAGACTCCCTAGGAGACCATTAAGACTTGCTCAATACAGGAGCAGATGCAGACTGTATGATGGGCCCAGAACTGCTGCCACTTAGTTTCTCTTCCCAGCTGCTGAGGCTTTTCTATTAGTGATGCAGCCTAAGTGCTCACAGCATGGCCAATCCACAACTTGTGTGAGCTGCCAGGGCTCAGCTGAAGTCAAAGTAACTGTGTCAGTTCTGAACAGTTACGGTTTTGGCTCAGAAGCCTCCTGGAGGGCATTTGGATTTGGTGCATATGACATCTTCTGCAGGAGTTGGGTTTTCCTGGTCTCTCCTCCACCATACCTCCACCCTTCTGCTCCTTCCTGCCCTTCCCCTTCTAGTTGGGACAGTATTAAACTGCCACTGCTGTCTTCAGATCATTCAGGACTCAATCCTTTCTTCCTTCTCTGCAGACTGTGACTCATACTGCAAGCCGGCCAAAGGCAACTACAAGATTAATATGAAAAAGTACTGCAAGAAGGACTATGGTAAGGATGTCAAGCTCAGCTTTGCTGAAGGGGGAGCCCTGGGGTCAAGGGCCAGCTTCAGTCTGACCACGGCTGAAGGTCATAATGAAGATCTCCATGGGCTCATACTTCTGGCCATGGGCAGCTTCCATCGCCAGAAGAGCACATGAGGACCTCCTGCTCTGTGTCTCAGACACAGGCCTGGCCTTTTGGCATTCTCTGATGACCTTCCATGCTCCCAGTGGCCTCAGCCCCACTCCCCATGGCCTCTGGGTTGCAGCACCTCCAGAACTATGGTTCTGTCCCAGATCAGTGCTGCATGTTAGGAATGAGAGTGCTTCTCTTCAGGGGGCTGAACGGGAGGCTCAGACACTTTGCTCCAGAGGTCTCCTCTGCATGTACTGGCAGGGAGATAGGCCTCCATTTCAAGAGAGAGGCCTTTTCCTCCCTGCTGGAGTACCAGATTTCTCAGTCACATGGAGCTTGCCAAAATAGGATTCAGATCTTCCAGTCCCCCCTCAATCACCAAGCCCACCTCTGCTTGCAGGCTGCTTCTGGAAGGAGGTACTGAGGACAGCTAGGCCATCACTGTCCTTACTGTGCCCACCATCCACCATCAGGAGAGAATGGCACTCCCAGGGCTGCTGGTCCAGTCCCATATGCTAGAGCTGGCCTGACTCCATGCTCTCCTGGGAAGTATTGCTGTGGCAACCCTGGCCAAGGGAATGTGTCTGCCACCAGAATTTCCTTGAAGGAACAAGGCAGAGCGTCCCTCTGTCAACCGCACCCTCAGTCATTGTATCTCTCTTTATTTTCCCGTAGTGGTCCAAGTGAACATCTTAGAAATGGAGACAGTGGCCAACTGGGCCAAGTTCACCATCAATATCCTGTCTGTCTACAAGTGCCGTGATGAGCGGGTCAAGCGCGGTGACAACTTCCTGTGGATTCACATGAAAGACCTGTCCTGCAAGTGTCCCAAGATCCAGATTAGCAAGAAGTACTTGGTCATGGGCATCAGTGAAAACTCCACTGATCGGCCAGGACTCATGGCCGATAAGAATAGCCTGGTCATTCAGTGGAGGGATGCTTGGACTCGTCGCCTTCGGAAACTGCAACGGCGGGAGAAGAAAGGGAAGTGCATGAAACCATGAGGAGTTTCATGGCTAAGCCCTCAGCCCTGCCTGTGCGCGCTGTCTAGACTGCTCCCACAGACTCTGTATATATACATAGTATGAACGGACTCTTCTGTCTATAGTGTATATTTTGGCAATTATTTTCTTTTTGTGTGTGTCTACACGTGTGAGTGTGTGCGTGGGTCTTTTTTATCTTATTGTGTATTAAAAATAACGCAGTAATGACAAACCTTTAATGAGGAGCAAAGTGGAGAGAGACCCTCTTGGTGCCTGTTGCCTGAAGGAGCTCAAAGAGGGTTGGTTTCCTGCTCCAGATATGCTGTTCATAGCTCTCATTTTTTAGTCTTTTTGTGCTCTTCAACAGACTCTTTTTCTCTGCCCAGTGTTGATGTCTGAATTGACAACTCTCTTTTTCCAGCATCCAGGGCCTGCCTCTTCCATACTCGCTGAAAGTGGACTGTCATTAGCTCCCTATGGCCCCTTTTCTTGCCAAATAGAAATATGCGGTCAGATTCTTCTCTTCATCCCAATGTGCGTGTGGACCAGCTCAATGGAAGCCATCCAGTACTGGAGAGAAATCAGCCCCAGGAGCTCCACCAGGAAGAACCAAATGAACTTTTGCAAAACTTGATTCACTGGTGACCTCAGCTTTACCAGGACGCCATGCCCTAGCCTGGGGTAGAACCACTGTGCTGCTGAAGAATCATGGTGAGGAGTCAGGCCCTGGTAATGGGCTGGTGACCACTGCCAAGCAGAGATGTGTTGTCCAGTAAGAAAGGGACAGACTAGTACTTTACCTGTCCTAGTGTGTGACCCACATGACTCAACAGGAAAGACCTGGAGACCCCTTTTTTTCCATCTCCATAAAGGCTATAGTTGGCCCTGCCAGTACCCAGGACCCGGAGTAGAGTGGAGAGGCTGACCTAACCAATCTTGTATTATCTTGCATGTGTGTGGGCCTGTATCCTCAGCTGGTAATGACTAGCATAATTCCAATAATTTCTGTTGAGTTGATATCCAGTGACTGTCTGGCTTGATGTGCATCACTCAGAGCTGGCCTGACTCCATGCCTTCCTTGAAAGTATTGCTATGGCCAAGGTTGCCTTAGGAGGTAGGACACAAGGCAGAGCTAGCAGGAAGAGAGAGGAATTTGTATTGACCAACCTGCAAGGGCATCTTCTTTCATTTCTTCTCATAATGTTTTAGCCTCCAGTTCAAACAGACAACAGAAGTATCTTCCCATGTTGAGGTAGTGACAGTCTTAGCATAATAAATACGAGTAGAAATAAGAGTTTATATGATAAAAGATAGTCTTTCCCCTACCAAACTTGCCTTAGGAACATCAAATAGATGGTGAGCTATCGTAGCCTACCTTACAATCTTCCAATTCATTGCGATGATGGCTTTGCCTTTTGAGCCAATGACAGCCTCCCCATTCTATGGGGAAGCTGTCACTGGCCTGGTGCTTCTATGCCCAGACAGGTAGGGGTGGGTGGTGCCATGGCTTGCAATGAAGAGACTGAAGGAGTACTGTGGTCATTCAGGACAGGGGAGTTTGGGCAGTGCGAATCTGGACACAGGGGAATGTCTGTGGAATATGCAGAGGTCCCAGCCCAAGAATTAGCTGTGCTCGTAGAATTGCTTGAGGTGCTGAAAGTGGCTTCTTGTTGATGTTTGAGGCCAGGAGTGCCACCTTTCAGGTCCTGTGATTGCTGGAGTGCTTCCATAGGGCCTGGAAAGAGCTGAGGAGAGGCCAGGAGCAAAGTGGCAAAAGGTGCATGGGGTTGAGGTTGAGGTGTGACAGAGATGGTTCAGATGAGCTGATCCAATGCCATGCTCCTGGCAGAGCGCCCTCTTCCCTGTTGCAGTTCATGTCAGAGCAGTGACACTTCTTGATTTGGTTGTGATGGGCCTGCTCCATCACATAGAGGGGACTCCCATTAGGGTCATCCACATGGTCTGAGTGCTAGGGATGCTAATGTCTCGCCAACTCTTCCCGTTGACTGAAGCACAAGGAAGAAGAGAAGTGGCACTACTCCTCTGCAGACCCAGACACTCCGAGGCAGGGCTGCAGAAGACACATGCTATCTGCAAGCACGTACAGCCTTTGGGAGAGACAGAAAGTGCCTGCTGCCTGAGCGCCACTCTGCAACGCTGACTGGAGCAAGGTGCTCTTCCCTTGGCACCTGATTCCTCTTTGCCTGGAATCTCCATACCTAAAACACTTTGAAGACTTAGGTGGTGGTGGTTGCTGTACTTGATTCCACAGAATCACAGACAGCTGAGGTTGGAAGGGACCTTTGAAATTCATCTAGTCTAGCTGAGATTTATCCTTCTCTCTTGATTCCAGCCTGGCTGCCTTGAGCTGGAAGTGAGGATTAAAAGAGGTATCTCCCAGCTGGTGTCTTCTAGTAGAAATGCTTGTCCTGCTTGTCCTGTGTATCTCTCTATCAGCATTGAGATCAGAGACACACAGAGAGGACCAGCAAGGACCTAGTGAGAAGCCAGTGAGAAGAGAAGCTTCCCCTCTTTGGCTAAAAAACACTCTTAGAAATTCTGGCCAAACCAAAGTGTCACTCCAAAAGCCAAAGCAAGAATTCATCTTATTTTTCCCTCTTATTTTGCCCCGATTGACTGACTAATGAGCTTTTCCTACCAAATGAGTTTCCAGGAAGCTGCTGAGGTTTCCATGAAAGGGCACCAGCCTTTCCCAGATGCAGCTGCCTGGAAATTCCCTACGGAGCCATTAGTCCACCCAGGCTGGACTGCTGTCGAGCTGCGCACTGGGGGCGAGGAGCAGTGATGTGAGCATTGCATGGGTGTGCAGAGGCACTGCGGGATGCATTTTCCCGCAGGGACAATGCACTCGTTTGCCATTTGAGCTCTGGAGAAAAGTGTTTTTGTGGACAGGGCTAGTGTGCACTTGCCTTGCCCTGGCCCCTGGGCCTGAGCAGATCGGCACGGCTGTAATTCTCTTGTGTCAGCATTGAGTTACAGTAGCATTACCGAATGCTACTGAAACCACCCCAGATCCTGCAGGGACAAAACCAGGCAGTCCAGCCTGAGAAGCTACACCTTAAGCCAGTTGCCCATGTAGGCTCAGTGTGCATTTGGGGAAAAGCAATGCTTTCCAGGGGATATGGATATGGAGCCACCTGAAGATGCATATTTAACCCCTCACCTCCCACCACATGCTTTTGGTCTTCTCTTTCTGTTTACTTTATGACTGAGCGTGCGATCAGACGGGGCAGGTCCAGGATGCTAGTGCATGATGCAAGGGGTGGCCCCTGGCTGCACTCACGTTCTGAGACCTGTTACATGTAAATACCCTCCCAAGGGTGCCTGCAGTGGCACCAGGGCCCTGCGAAGTGGGGGCTACAGGAAGCCTCTGTGAAATCCTTGTTGAATGTGTAAAAAGAAAAGCCAGCAAATGTTATGGACCATAATGTAACATATATAAGATACGTATGTTTGGGGGTTTTAATATTTTATTATTATTATTTTTAATAACACAAATCTCATAACTACTGTCTGCCTCGTTCTGTGTTTTCTTTGCATGCACATGAAGTTTGCTCATGGTCTGAGAAGTCAAGAGCTTTGTGACCCCTCCGTCCTGTTGCTCCCAGGTCTGTGGGTTGGGGCTTTGCTGGCTCACAGGTTTTCACAAGTCTTGTAGGTGTGATACTCGTGTATGCTGAAGTGTGCCAAGGGGTTCAGGAGCCTCAGGGATGCTGCAAGGCCAGCTCGGAGCACTGCCTGATGAACTAGGAAGATCTCCGATGGAAATTTATGGCAGTGAAACAGGCCTTGGTGGCCAGGTGTTCCATACCCCATAGATTTTTCTCTGTGATTGTCCAAATGTCTGGGCAGACATGGCAGCATCACCTCGGAGCGTGCAGTGGGCATGGTCCCTCCAGCTGCCCTGCCAGTTGCGGGCAGCAGACACTATGGACCTCAGAAAGGTCTCCCATCTCTCCAGGACTGGGCCACCCACCACTGCCCGCTTATTTGTTCTCATTGGATTCTCCAGGCAACCAGGGGGTCCTCCCCAGCCCCCCATCCACCTCCGCTTCGCAGGCACCTCAAGCATCTGGAATTACTCAAAACCTGTAGGGCATTATATGCACAGAGGCTAAACAGCTGGGGGAAAAATGCTACTTTCAGCTTACGTCTTTGGAAAGATCCACACACTGTTCTCTCTTCCCAACTCTTATTGCAAGAGTTATAATTGAAAAAAAGAAGGAATACTAATGATATTACTTCTTATTTATTTTATTTAGGTATTGTTTTTATATAATTATTAATGGCTTATGTTATTATTTTATTGCTATTATAACACAAATACATAAATAAAGCCACAATTAAAACAAAGAGGAATCAAGCCAAATTTCCAGTAGGTTTAAGTTCTTTCAAAGACGATTTCAGGGAGGATAATCAGCAGTCAAGCCAGGTAGAAGTCAAGCCTTCCTGCCTCTGCTGATGCAAGGGAACACGCAAGGGAACCGAATCACAGAAGGTGCCGTGGTAACCCAGGCCACCCAAGGGACACCAGAGCAGCTCTGAGGAAATAAGTGTAGGAAAAAAGCCCTCTTGACTTTCTAACCCTCCTGCACTGCATGGCCACGGGTCTTTCAGATACCATCTTGTTCAGTGCTGGGGATTTCGTACCACCGTGGAGCACTGCCAGGGTCAGTGGGTGGAGGCAGAGAGGCTTCGGTAGCAGCAGGGAACACCATGGGGCCCTTGCTGAGACCCAGGGCCCTTGCTGGGCCCAGGCCCAACAGCTGGAGGGCTGCAGGCACTGTGGCTTTGCAAGGGCCAGAGGTGCTGCAGGGCAAACATGCCTTGCTAGAATAAAGGCACATAGCTTCTAAAGCAAAGAAAAGGAAAAATTCATTTTCTTTAAGAGATAAGAAAAATATTAAGTAAAAGGAAACAGAAAGTTTACTGCAAAAGAGCTCCAAATACTCCAGTACATTCTGGTATATTCTAAATCAAAGATTTAGCTAACATAGCAAAAGCAGCAGTTCTTGGAAATCACGTATAAGCTTAGAAAGGTCTTGCTAAGACAAGGCCCTCTGGGGACTCATTTTCCCTCGTGGGAAATGCCCAAACAAGTAAGCACCTTCTGTGGGATTTTTTTTTCTGTGGTATTCTTTAGTTAGCCGGGGCAAAATATCACCAATTGAAAATAAAACTTTGGAAGAGAGGCCAAATTAGCAAACTTCCCCCTGCTTTGGGACTGAATCTTGCAGCTGATTGAAATTTTTCTCATTTCAAAATGCTGATAGACGTTTTTCATGGAAACACGGAATTTGGCCAAGGAAAGAAGCAAGCGTGGGAATGCTTAAAAAAACCTGATGCTCTTTTTCCATGTTTTCCAGCCAGCTCCAGTCACAAGAGAGCTCTGGAGTTTGGACAGCTGAACCCCAACCTTAGCATACAGGCAGATAGATGGACAGGCAGATAGATATAGAGATTATTTCCCATTACTTTGTTCTTGGTAACCTGAAGTCTATATACATAAAAATGGTTCCAGATCCTCTAAGGAAACCCTTCCCTTGGATTAAGAAATGGCTTCCCTTGGATTTCTTAATCCAAGGGAAGCCGTTTTAGTAGACATTAGGGTTTAGTTAGCCGTTAGGGTGGCCGTTTTAGCAAAGCAAAGGGAAGTGTGTTTTGGTCAGCTAAATGAGCCTGTCACGGTGTGGGGCTGTGGGAACAGATATGTGGTGAGGTGTTCGACCTCTAAGTGGGGGCAGGACCATTTCTTGGTCCCTTTCCCTGCTGCAGAGTGCACTGTACTGGGAAATGCTTTCTGCTTTTGGCAGTCCCTGGGAATACTCTGGAAAGGAAAGAGTACTTGGCAGGGGGTGCAACTCTGTGGCAAAGACCTGGTTCTGGTGCTACAGGGAACTGAGGCTCTGCGCTCTTTTCTAGCAGGTGGGAATCCTCATGTCCTCTATCCATCTCAATATGACAGAAATGTTTCAAGTGAGGGCTGTGGTGACATGAGGAGAGGAGCCCCTCCAGGATGGTTGAGCACTCCAGGAAGTCCTCCCTGGTGTTTTTGGTGCTCAGGAGCTGTGTCCCTTGGAAGCAGGCAGCAATGGAGCAGGATGGACAGATGTGCATACTCTCCAGTTCGTGAACATTTTGCCCCTCTTCTTTTTTCACCCTTCCCCTCAAAGAGATTTACCTGGATTTGGG
The DNA here is from genome assembly GCA_013389825.1 of Crypturellus undulatus. Lineage (NCBI taxonomy): Eukaryota > Metazoa > Chordata > Aves > Tinamiformes > Tinamidae > Crypturellus > Crypturellus undulatus. The sequence goes on along the minus strand of VWPW01030814.1, from coordinate 70,757 downwards.
GATGTTGAGTTGTCCTTCTCTCCCCCAGTCCAGACTGGCTACATCTCTGCTGAGCCTGCTAGCCACGCTCTGCTCCTCATTCCCCCTTTCCTTCTCCCAGTGGGAACCATTCCCGCAGGCAACTGACTTTGGTCTCAAGGAAAGGGAGGCTTCTTTTCCTGCTCCTTCACTGGCTTGGCCCTTGCACCCTGCAGATCTGGCTGAGTCATATGCTGAACATGTCTCTTTTCAAGCTCTGAAAGAAAAGCAATTTACAGAAGAGAAAAGCCCAACAGAATGAGTGACAGATGAGAAATGTGATGACCACCCAAGACAATGCTGAGAGTGGGCTTGGAAATATTCTTCGCTTTTGTTTTCTGGGGTGGATTTCCTGCTGCATGTGGGGAGAGCATGCATGTGGGCATGCATGTGGTGCAAGCACCAGAGTTCCTAGCCTGGATTTTCCCCAAGGAGCGGTTACCAGATCGGCTTTGTTGTTTGTGCTGAGCGGGCCACGGAGCACTGGGATGGCTCTGAGCGGCAGCCCAGTGCAGCTCACAGCAGAACAGGGTCTGGAAGAGCGAAGCCGGCAGGGGTTCTGCCGGGATGAACATCAGCAGGCCCTGGGTACTGCAACATTTCTTTTACCATCCCCTCATCTCAGCACTCCATTTTACTTGGAGCTCTACAACCCTCACAAGCCTTATTAATCCTGCACAAATCTCTGGACGCATTTCTCACTCTGTGAGTGAACTGGTGCAGCAGCTCTCTCCTCTGCCTTGCCCATCCCAAACGTGCTGCCTCGCCACAACCATGGTCACCCCAACCTCTTGCCAAAGGCACCTTTTGCTCCGTGCACGATGTTCCTCGTTCCAGCCAGTTGCCAACTTTCCTCAGTGAAATGTAGAAGTTGAACTATTCTAGTTTTCTTATTGAAAAAATTTGGAGCTGAGTGGAGATAGTGAGCTATTCTTCAAAATGTCAAGTGCATCATTACAAGCATTCAGGGCATTTACTAACCCGGGTTTAATCACAATGTCATTCATTTGTTCCTTCGGTCATTCATGTAATGTATGTATGTCTACCCATCTATCTATCTACCTTATGCCACAATTCACTGGCTATTTGTAGGTACCCAGGAGAGCAGGCACCCACACGGGGCTGGCTGATACAACAGGACAACGCAGGAAAGGCAGCTGGAGCTGTCGAGGGGTTCCCAAGGGCATTTCCACCAGCACCAGACAGTTCCCACAGGACAACTGTTCAGGTGTCTCTCCTCAAAACACCTACACGCAACAAAGAGGTGTCCTGCAGCTCTTTGTGGCGGATGCTGCTCCCTTGAATCCTTCATTGCAGCCACTCTCAGCAGAAGATCTGCACCCCAGAAGGTCTCGATGCTGAGTAAAATTCCCGGGCAAACCTCCCCAGTGCTTGGGCCTTCCCAAACTGATGGAGAGAGCTACGAACCGCCAAGTGCCTCTGGGAGAGCTCTGTGAGGGCATGGTGCACCACGGAGAGCAGCCCTTCCCTCCATGCGCACCGTAGCCACCACGCTCTGGACTCTCCGATCCAGGGGGCTGGGAGCATTTCCTTCGACGCGAGGTTTGACAAGGGAAGGCAGAGGGCTTGGTTTGCCAGTTTGGGCAATCGCCTCCGCACCTTTCCCAAAATAATTAACCTTCTCCAGGCAGCTTTATGGCCTCCCCTCCTGTAGAAAACAACGCCCCCCACGAAAGAGGAAACTGCCCTCCTGCCGAGTACTGGAGAGCAAGCCATCCAGGAGCACGGAAGGAGTTTTCCCACATCGGGCCGGGCGCACAGGGAACATGAGGAAACCATTAATTGATTGGCTGGCCCGCACTGTGTTTTCCTAAGGAAGAGTTAAAGACAGGGAACGCCTGGGGTCAGTGGGGCAGCCATCTGGTGAAACCCGCCGGCTGCTTTCCCACCTCGGTGCTGATGGAGAGAATGAGGTAAAAGAAAAGAAAAACAATCCCCCCAGCGGCCCTCTGGGGATGTGGAGCCATCCCGAGCTGGGACCCTACCTCACGGCCCAGCTATGCTGCCCGGCCTCCCCGCTCTTGGCGAGGACCCTCCAGCCATATCCACTATAGGTCTGGAACCAGCGCCGGGAGGTGGGCGAGCATCTCCCGCTCTGTTCAGCCCAGGCTGGATGCAGCTCCTTCGGTGGGTACAAGCCCAAGGCAGCGAGGGACTCTCAAGGAGGGGATGTTTCTCCTCCTCCATGAGCCCTGGGTACCTGCGAAGGCTTGTGGTAGGCGGGATGAGTCGTGGGTGCTGCGGAGCTGAAAGGAGATGCAGGTATCTGCCCAGGAACAATGTCACAGCACAACTCCTCTGCTCTGCACCCCTGAGGCGGAGCCGCAGGCACCTCCGCAGTCGGCTCCCGCAGGAGCGCCCTGCGCGCTGCTCCAGACCAGCGTCTGTGTGTGCGGACATTGCTTGGCTGGCGCAGAATGGCTCTGTACACCCACAGGGCCGCTCTGCTGCCCACGTAGAGGGCCGGCCAGCCCCATCCACACCACACTACACTGATGACACAGAGGGCCAGTCAGCCCCATCCACACCGCACTGGGCTGACCACGCAGAGGGCCAGCCAGCCTCATCCACACCGCACTGCACTGACCACACAGAGGGCCAGCCCCATCCACACCGCACTGGGCTGCCCATGCAGAGGGCCGGCCAGCCCCATCCACACCGCACTGGGCTGCCCACGCAGAGGGCCAGCCTCATCCACACCGCACTGCACTGACCACGCAGAGGGCCGGCCAGTCCCATCCACACCGCACTGTGCTGACTCTGAGACATAGCTGTGAGCATGTGCTGGAATGTTCCCCGAATCTGATGTCCCTGAAGTGGCAAAGAGTTGTGCCAAAGACAACCTGAGGGGTTGCTCGGTACAAAACTGCCTCTGAGTGAAGAGCAATAGAGCCCTGCCGGGTCTTGTTCCTGAGCCCCACTGCAGGGAACGCGAATAACAAGGCTGGAGAGGAGGTTCAGCACCAGCCATTACAGGAGCTGGAGGCAGAAAGGGCCAAGCCACACGAGCGCCAGCACCTGGCTGCTGCAGAGCCCCCCAGGACAGCGACCCCTGCAGTGCAGTGACGCAGGCTGCGCTCCCAGGCCCGCAGTGCGGCCGCCCCGTGGCACGCTCGCCCCCACCGCCTCACTCTCTGCTGCTCTCTCTACGTCTCTGTTGAGTCAATGACAGCACGGAGCCTCGGGGCCCGCGCGCTGGGCAGGATCAGCCCCTCGTGGCAGAGCCGCCTGCCGGCATCTGACGAAGCAAGTCCTCTATTTACACAGTTGATGGGAGACTCAAATAAACCACCACTGTTTTCATCTTGGACAACACGCGCTGCCCAGAAAGCTTGGAGAATAGGCCTCTCTGCTGTCAAAATAAACACCACCCACTGCTTCCCCCCTCGGAGGACCCACGCAACGGGAAATAATCGGCTTTTGTTTATTGCAAGTTCTGGGGAGATGAAGCACTCCCAGAACATGGCTGGTGCTGGAGAAGCTCAGAACAGGGCTTGAAGGAGAGCCAGCAGCAGGCGGAAAACATGCACACGGTCCTTATATAATGTATGGTTTCTCATGCCAGTGTGTGTGCGGCACTTTGGAGCGCTGGGTCCAGCACGGGGCCACCCTGCCCCGTGCTGAGCAAAAGGCTGCCCATGAGAGCACATGGGGAGCGTGTAGGGGACAGGGACACGCACTCAGCATGTCCTTGTAACCATCTGCGCCCACCCCACAGTGTCCTCAGGGCCTGACTCCTACCCCACAGCAGCGTGAGGACGGAGATCCAGTGGCTGCCTGGGATCTGGTTCCTGCTTCCTGTTAGGAGCCTTCGCGCCCATGCTCAGTGTGAGAAATCCCCTCCCACCAACCTGCCAGCCCACGCGGGAAATTCCTAGCCTCATCCGTTATGCAAAATTAGCTTCCAGGGAGCGCCTGGTGAAGTGGCAGGCCTTTGTCTTCCAAGGACGCTCCCAGGCTTTCCCTGGCACCCACTAGGATAGTTGTAAATCTCTGCCACCGCCTCCAAGTCGAACATTTCCTCTGAGCCCCATTATTAATTTTCTGAAAGATCCCATAAACCCCCAGATGGAAAAATACGGAGATATTTGCACATGTGCCGTAAAACACATTGCCCATCTATTTCAAATAGATGTGGCAATATATAAAACATACTTAGGGCATGAGCCAGGTTTCACGGTATTTAAACAAGGCAGCATGATGTAATTGGAATTTACAGTATAGAAGATTGAAGCTGGGGCTTGGTTACATACTATATATCTTCGATATCCTGAAGATTTGGACTGCTTAATAATGCCAAATGCCTTTTATACTTGTCACTTGTGTTTTAAGTGGATGAACAGCGCCCTTTGTGAAGTGTAACAGTTTGAAAATGCATATTTTTCCATCTGATTCTCACATCCTCTCTGGAGAAATGAAACCTACCCTGTTTCCCTGCACCTAGTGAGATCTCACATATTTCCAGTGACCTAATACAAGACCTGCAGGGTGTTCAACAGGTGTCTGAGACCTCCAGCTTCCCACGTCCTCCTCCTGGACATCTCCTCCCACAGTGCCCTGGTCCCTCTCGTGTATCAGGTCCTCATGGACAGCCCAGAGTAGGCTCTGCTGCTCCTCGCAGCAAGTTAAGGATGAGGCAGAGGCCCTCTTGCTGCCCCTGCATGTGCTGTGGTGTCAGGGCTGCTTATGTCCCCACGAGCTGCCGAGGTGGCAGAGCTGCCTGGCAGTCACAGATGAGGCTGATCTGCTGCATCTATGGCAGGGCACGCATGAGACACTGAAGAACAACGGTACTGGGCAGGTGACTGTGAGCATCACCTGCTCAAATGCAGCTTAAACCACGTCTCCAGGGCTGCTTTCCCCCATTCAGCCAGTCATTTCTCTGCTCGAGTGGCAATCCCCCCTTCCCTCGTATTGCCATTTGGGGATCAGGTGCTTCTGCCCCATGCATCCCCACGGGACAAGCTCAAGGGCGGCACAGTGCCAAAGCAGCCCTCACTGCTCCTCAGACTGAGCCTGTCTGGAGCAGACCAGAGTGTGCACGAATTCACAGATTATTCCCCCATACCATTCCTCCGTGTTTGGAAAGGCAGGTCACAAGAGAGCACTCTGTCAGCAGCAGCTGAAGCCCCTGGTCTGGCCAAATTCCTTGGGGAGAGCGTCAGGCCCTCTCTCTTCTCTCCTCTAAGGAACTACGGGGGTTCAGTTAAGGCTGTTTGTTCCCCTGCTTGGGGAATTCACATCTTGAGGGCACACTTACTGTGAATTGGGTGCAGAGTGGTCAAAAATTGAAACTTTCCCTTCTTAGGAATTTCTGAAAAATGAATAAGTTGTTCCCTTCTAGCAGAAGGCAAAGTCCTCCAAAAAAATGTTAGTTAGAAATACTCCAAGTGATTTGTTTGGAAAATTTTGAAGCAAAGGTTCTTCTGAAGGCTGAGATGGCCTCGTGGCCTCACAATCTGGAGCCAGGAACCGAGATTCTAAGACCTCTGGCTTCAGGACAAGGAGCCTAGAAACTCTCATAGCCACATCTCAAACTGGAGCCCAAAGGAAGTGCTGGCCACCTGCAGCTGAGCCGGGACCCAAGAGTCCACCTGGGGCCACAACTCACATTCATGGGGCTCTTGAGCTGTCTCCTGGTATGAAGAGCAGTGGGGTTTTTCATCTTGAGAAACACTGAAAGTGCTGGAATCCCATGTCCATGCCACACAAATATCAGCACCTGAGGTGCTGGCCTGCAGAACACTTTCCTGCTCCATGTCTCCAGACCTCGTTTGTGCATGAGGATGAGATGATCACTCTGCAGAGCTGTGTTAGCACTCATTGCTTAACTTCAGGTATCTCCTCAAACATTTTCACGGGGGCTTTTAGTACCAAACCAAAAATCTCTGAGAATTTCTCATGAGTTTTAGGTATGTACAGTCCAGAGTAAACTACCCAACAAGGTGTATAAGTTTTGAGGATTCCAGACCTGAGACCTCCTGGTGACCCAATCATCAGATGCTGTTGAGCGTCAGCTCTTTAAAAGACACAAGCCTTTCTGTAATCGCCGTGAGTGTGTCTGAACAGGCAGGCATCTGGAACCGCTTCTCGTACTTGACACTTTGGCCTTGACCAGGCTGAAGCATCAGCCTTACTGCCCAATTTTTGGAGTATGGGTAATTCTCATGGCATGTGCCTTACCCAGGGGTTGGCATTAGAGATACTTTTAGATTAGATTTACATTTATTAAAGTTACTTAGTGGAAATGCTTGGCTTATCAGTTGTTCCAGGATCAATTATACATTTCCAACCTAGGCTAAAATAAAACTGAGGTGAGTTTTTATGTACTGAACTCCCACTTAATTACGTGTTCCTTGGAGATTAGCTCTCTCAAAACTTGGGGCATCCTTCTATTCAACATAGATTACTATGCCACAAGATTGCTTTTTTTTTTTTTTTTGGCTTGTTTGGCAATGGTCAACTAATATTTTGCTTTGTTACTTTTAAGGGGAATAGGAATGCAGCAGTATTAAATTTTCCTCTCCTACACCAATTACACTTTTGTCAAGGTAACTTACAAAAGTAAAAGATGGTTTAAGCTTCATGGTTTTACCTGAGGCATCTACAAAGCCACAGGGAAGGGTTAAGGCTTGGAAGATTCAAATCTAGGTAAAGTAAATTAGATATATTTATGGAGCTGGCTCAAGAGGGGATAGAGTAGATACTAGGAGACAGAGACTGAAGAGATTTCAGACTGAGCAGGTACAGGACATTAGAGATGCCCTTCATCTATATTGGATACTATCATTATTGACACTAAGAGGCTGGCAAGAATAAAAGATCTGGAGCAGGATCAAGAAATACATCAGAGAAGCCATGATTCTGTATCTCTGGATTTTCCTCTCGCATTCTCACCACTTCCCTCCATCTTTCTCCTCTTACTGATATCTCTCATCTATGACTTTTCCCTCTTCTTCCTTCCCTTTGAACTTTCTCTTTTACCACGTTTCTTGCTGTTTGGTTGTTCTGTCTGTCTTTGCCATCAGTGATGATAAATCACCTTTTTGAATGAACATCACCAACGTATCAGACTCATCCTTCTTTTGACCTTGTCAGCTCTGAGGCACATCCAGAAGGTAGTTATGCAGGAGAGGAGATCACCACTCAACCCAGTGAAGCAGGAACTGTTCCTTTCCCCTTTTCCTATGGTCACTAATCCTGCCTTTGCCACTTGTATATGTTCAGTGGAGACTTTATGTTCCTCAGGCCGTGGTTCTGTGGACTCATCTGGGGCACCTCAGGTTAAGGGCATAGCAATGTATATATGCTTCTCTTTCTTTCTCTTTTTCTCCTTTACCTTGCTCCCTTTTCCCTCCCCCAACACACATCTGCTCACGCAGTTACAGAGAATTCGTTTCATCCCGCCATTGAGCCGTTTATTTCTTTCCAGAGAGTTAAAAGCCTGTCTCCCTTGATTTAGTGAGTCAAGAGTGGCTGGGAGGGAGGGGGAGAAGAGAAGAATGAAAGAAAGGAAGAAAGAAAATAATAATAAAAAAGGTCTTGGGAACATCTGGAGTTGCTCTTAAGCAAGATGCAATATTCTCAGCCAGATGTTGAGTGGCTGGCTTCTACTTGGGAAACGTCAACATGTCAAACGTTGAAATTCCACCCGACACCACCTTCCCTTCCCTCCATGTCTCTCCTCAGCTGCCTCCTTGCCAGCCTTTTGTTGTGCTTACCACAGCAGCCCTCTCTGATAGCATTGAGAGGGAGCGATTTGTTCAAGGTCTTGCTATGCATCATGGGGAAGCACCAATGGGCCAGCTTTTGACTGGGAAACTAACAGTTTATCAAGATGAAGGATATGGCCAAGCTTCCCATGGTGCTGTTTGGGATGGATAAAGCAGAGACAGGAAAGTAAGGAAACATCTGTATTGTTTTCAATGAACTAGGAACACAGTTGCAGCAAGTTGGTTTGGGTGGTGAAGCCATCTGAGATCTCAGGTGGCAAGACTTTCTTAACAAATCCATGGCCTACCTAAAGGCTTCCAGGTTTGGCTACCCATTCCATGTCGGCTTGTAGTGTTGGGACATGGGAATAAGACTCCTCACAGTCTTTTCTTTCTCCTTCTACACACACTTCCATGCCATCAGGGCTGGTGCCGAAAGACCATCGTAATATCTATTTTCCTCACAAGCCCAGAATTCAAACTGGGCATTTTTAGCCACTGCATGACTAGCATGAAGATGATTCCTAAGGCTCATATCTGCCCAAAAACACAGCTATCTCCACCTAAAAGTGTAGGATTAATTGAACAGAGCCACGAGTTCTGCAACTCGGTGGCCATCACTTTGTCTGAGTGAAGAAGGGAGATCACATTTCCTACATACCAAGAATCCTCTCTTCTCCAATCTTCAAACTGTTAATCTTGTTTCTGGGACCCTTTCACACTTTTGGGACACCAGATTCCTTGTGCAGCCTGGGAATTCACTACCAGAGCTGGGAACTCAGTTTTGAGGCTTGCACCTCCTAGGTTCCCCTGAACACCAAAGGGACTCTGAGGGCTGCTGGCAGAGACTCTTCCTTCTGTTTCCATTGCAGCTCTGGTCTGGAGATGCTGCACCATGCAGAACAGGAGGGCTGTGTCCAACACCTTCTTGCCCAAGATCTGGTTCACACCAAAGCTTTCTGGCCTTTGCAGAAGCACCTAAAAAGTGTAAAGAAAAGCTCTTTCCCAGCTCCTGGGTGTACTCAGATGAGAAGATATGTCTCCATGAGTCAGCCAGAACGAAGGCAAACTCTACCTGTGGTCTTGGAACCACTGGGGCTTTTGGACAGGTCACTTATATTGAAACATTATCATTGCCTAGAGACACCCAGAGCAATGTAAATGAGCTATAAGGATTTATATTGCCTCCAGAGCTGGCTGGGAGAGCAGGGAACAAATGCAGGGAAAGAGAGAGCACGTCAGTGAGAAACCTGCATAGCAGAGGAGGTGACGTCCTTCCTGAGCTGGACATGCTCCATGTACCGCAACACCCCGCTGTAACAGCAAGAGGCAGAAGGGTAAGCGCGGCTGCTGGGGGTATCATCCCTCATGGACTGTACATGGCCCATCCGTCAGCAGCCCGGGCTGGTACCACAAAGCCATGTGCTCCTGAACAGGCCCTTCAGCTGAGTCCTGGACACGGTTCATCACCCCTCGCGCCATAGTGCCCATCAATCACGGAGCCAGGTCATCCAGCAGTGCCACCCAGGGCTGCTTGGGAGTGAAATGTTCCTTTTTTCTACCAGTGGCTCTGACCTATAAATTACAAGCCATAACAAGAAGAAAAACAGAACTAGGAGTTATTCAGAGGAAAATTCTAACTCGGGAGGGCTGCAGGAAGGACCAGAACTAAGGAGGGCTAGGTGTAGGGCTGGGTGGCACCCACTATGCATAATGCACAGGCAGGGCTGGGCCAGCTCCCTTCTCATATAATAGGACACTCTTCTTCCCTGTGAAGGTTCGGTCCGTCCATTCTAGCCTGACCACGTTTCTGCACCTCTGGCCTCAGCTCCCAGTGTCACTGCTCCAGGACCTCCAGGATACTTCTCTAGCTTGCTTCTCTGCAGCTACCCACTGGTCAAGGCATTTACTTGGTCTCTGTAACAATGAGGACAACCATTTCTAAACCCCAAGACCATTCACCTTCATTCAGGCCATCCTGAGGATCCACAAAGGAAAAGGCTACTATAACCAATATTTGCCACCGTTGAAAGCCAAATGCTCTTCTAGGGCCTTCAACCTGAGCGGGCACAGCTCCCCCACACCAGGGAAGGCTTCTCTGGACGCCTTGGCTGCAGAGAGGGACGGTCCATATGTGAGAGAGGTCTAATACTACAGGTACAGAGGACTGTTGATTTACAGAAAAGCATTGGTGCTGAGGGCTTTCTGCTCTGCTTGCAGCTCATGCAACTAGGCTGCATTTAGGATTCACAGTGCGCAGTGTTGCAGGGCTACCGTGGCTGGGTTCAACCCAGAATGATCTCTGAGTCTTGCTAACCATTCCGGTTTCCAAGTAAACTCTTCTGTTTGGAGAAGGGTCACCTTGAATGCTGCTCTCCCACTTTCCGGACAGCTGTCCTCAACCTGCCCATTCCATTCTGTTATTAGTAATAGAAGCAGAGAAATCAAAGCCTGATTTTTTTTGACTCTGCAGGATAAAATCAGGGACAAGCTTGACAAGCACGTGGTGGAAAGACATCATGTCTGGTTCTGCCTGTAGAGACAGTGCCAACTCCAGTCTTCCCTGCACTTTTCTCCTTTTTCTGAACTGAATAATAACAGCTAAAGGCATCTGTCCAACGCACAGCTCTCAGCTTGGTGCTTTCCACTCTACCATGGTCCAATGTCCTCCTTCTGTAGAGCCTCTTCTCTCTCCTCTTGAGCCCAGGGGCTGTCAGCGATGCTTCAGGGTGATGCACCTCCTTGTGTTGACCACAAGTGTTCTAGAAGCAAGGACAACTCAATTCCTGCAAGAGAAATCTACCCACCAGCTGATCCTCACAATGCCTTAATGCCAGTAGCATTGTCCCAATTTCTCCCAAACTTTGGTGATATTCCCCTATGCTCCCTTGTGGCTCTGCAGTCCCAGGCTGGGCTCGCCAGGTCTGCTTTCCATTATCGTTCTGTCCTGCCTATGACCAGGAGAGGAGAGTCCTGACAAGGACGTTTCAGCCATCTCAGCTGCTCAGCAGGAGCTCCTCTTCCTTACCGTGAGCTTGTGCAGCAGCATGGAAACCTTTTGTGCACCATGGGCCACCCCAGATCAGGGCTGGGTTTTTCTGAGCACATGCTGCTCCCTCTGGGGTGGAAGTTGTGTGATACCTTCTGCAACGAGGAGGGAAATTCCTAGTTCAGGGCTGGATTACCAGGATATGGTACAGAGACAGGTTTCTGCAGCAGCATCTTAGCAGCTGACTGATGTAAGCTCTATAGAACCTTCTGGAGGAGCATCTCGCTCTGCCTTGTCCAAAGAGGAAACCCATGGAGACACCTTCTCCTCTACACTGTCACAAGCAGCAGCTCCAGGCATGAGGTAAGATGGGTCCCCAGTCCCATGTCATGTAGGGGGCCGTAACAGAGATGTCTTCTCTATGGCTTTAGCCTCAGCAGAGATGGAGGCAAATGGAGTGGGGTGGTTAGACCAAGCATGGGTGTTCAACAGAAAGCAGGATGTCCAAGTAAAGGTCTTTTGACTGTGAGGGGCCTGCAGGAAGGTCTCATTCCTCTGCTGCTACCTCATTCATGCCACCCATGCTGCCATGGGCACCTGGGAGGGTCAGGACCCAGGCCTCAAAGCTCCCGTGCAGCCCAGGACGCTGCAAGACACTGCGTGTTTGCCCGGGTAGGCAGCGTGCAGCCCAGCAAGTCCCCCAGACACTGGCTGGGACGTGGGCTCAGGTGGGTCTGGTGCAGAGCCTGCCCCGCCAGGGGGTCAGGAGCGCAGCTGGCCCCACTTCCCAGCGGCAATGGGTAATGACAACCAGGTGAGCAGGCGGCGATAAGCCCCAAGGAATGCAGAGGCAGCAGCTGCCGGCTCGCCACTCACTCAGACCTTGGATGGGCCAATTAAGTAAATAGAAAATTTGGAGTGCTGGATCAAAGCTGGAGCGCGCAGGCTCTATTTATTTGGAAAAGGTCAGATTATATTGGCAGATGTGTTAAAAGGGAGAGGAGAAAAAACCTTTCAAAAACATTGGCCCTGATTTGAGGTTTCCTGACAGGCGGGTCAGGGTTTTTCTTTCTTTTCGGGCCATGGGCGGGTAGGCGCGTTGGCAGCACTCACAAGGAGAAGGGTGGGAAGGGCACATCCGGCAACTTGGCCTTTTCCTCTGTGCCTAGGGCTCCCAGCCCATTCCTCACCCACCTTCCCAGCCCTGATCCTGTCTGTGAGCAGCACCCAGCCTCCAAAAAAACAGGGTCCTTGTTCAACAGCGTAGTCCCACTTTGCCACGCTGGCTGGAAAATTGCTGCAGCCCCTGTTCCTGGCCCACAGGTGAGGCTGGAGGTTCCGTGGTGGCCTGGAGGTAGCCCCCGTAGTAGACCTGGTCGCCACCAGCAGCTCCATCCTGCTCTCCAAATCACCCTCTGGGGAGCCAAGAGCAGGACACACCAGGAAGGTCTCTCACCAGAGAGTCTGGGGACATCCCTGGCACCATCAGTGCTGGCATTTCTGAGGCCGCAGCAGCCCTCAGAGTCATGTGCCAGGGTCCAGGCTGAGCTGATACCTTCTGATCCTGCAGCTATCCCCTCTGAACCCAGTCCTCCAGGCCAGCTCCATGTGTCCTCTATCATGGGCCTCTCGTGTCCCCCAGGTTGCACAGCCCAGGACCACAGGGCCCAGCTCTGCTCAGCTCCCAGACCTTGCTGGAGGCAACTGGTCCTCCAGCCACTACAGCCAGGATCTGGGCAAGGAGAACTGTAGGGAGACAGACATCACCTCCTGTGGCACTCTCCTCATCCTGTGGACCCCGGGTGCTCATGGAGGCCTCAGGGTCCTGCATCCCTGAGCTCTGCCGATGCCATCCTGGCAGTGAGGGAAACTGAGACAGGGAGGAGCAAGAGGGGAGGACACCCAGGATGGGAGCAATGCTCTGCTCTGATGGGAGAGCTGCACTCGGTGCAGGAGACCGAGCCTGGCAACATCCATCGCCAAGGTGGGAACGGTCGGAGAGAGAGACACACGTAGCGGGGAGAGGAATGCGTCCACGGGACGGCAGGAAATGGTTGAGCTTCAGAGTGCGGGAGCCGCCTTCTAAGAAAACAAACAGCAGTTCAGGGCAGCGGGGGTGAAGCACCAGCAGAGCGGGGCAGGAAGCGGGCTCCGGGGCCAGGAATGCCAGCTATGTCCCTGCTCGGGGCAGGTGTGCTGGGCCAGGTCAGCTTGCTGGCCCGCGTGCCCTGCTGCAGGATGCGGGAAGCCTCGGAGCCCCACTCACTGGCACGGCTGGAATGGAGCTGAGCCCTCCCTGGCCCCATGAGGCATCCACTCCCCGCACCTAAAATCAAGAGAGCATCACTTCCCGCTCCCAAAAGCGTTTTGGAGGTCGGTGTGTGAAGCACACATGGTGCAGAATCCCATCCTGGGGATGCAGAGCCTCATCCTGGGGGTGCTGCAGCAGGCACAAGCCATGATCCAGTGCTGGCCATGCTGGGCAGAGCTTTGCTGTGTCCTCGGAGCCCATGTCCCTTGTCCCATGCCTGCTAACAAGGGACCCAGGGAGCAGGAGGAGAGGATGGAGGTTCTAGGCTCTCTACACGGTGGTTAGAGCGGAGGTGGCTTGTGCCAGGCTGAGCATCCCAACCCCTTGGCGAGGAAGGCTTCTCCATCCATCGGTGAAGAGCGCGGAGGAGCCCTCAGGTCGGCCTGCCACGAGTCACCCATAGCCTCCAGGCGGGATGAGGCCCTTGCCCATAGCCCTGCACTGGTCCAGCCGCAAACCTGCTGACCACCTGCCACCTCCGCGGCCACCTGCACCTCCATGGGCCCTGGCACCCCAGCAGAGAAGGATGCTCTGCCCGGGCCCAGGCTGATCTGCAGCCTCAGGGATATTTCTGGACCACTTCTGTCCCATTTATAGGACAACATGGCACAAAATGCCGACTGGATCACAGTGCTGTTTGGAAACTCTACTGGCTCGTAATATAATATCTGGCAGGGGAGTCTATAACTTTATCTGCAACAGATCAGGTTGGAGCGAAACCTTCTGAGACAGCATCTGGAAGTGGTTTAACCTTCGCCAAGTTTTGCATGAAATACCAATTTTCCACTCCTTTCATTTAGTTTATTGAAATTAGGAGGGGAAACTCCCCCTCCTTCTTTCTCCCACTCCCCTCGCCCTTGATTTCTCCTCCGGGGCTTCTCAACTTCCCAGGTCTTTTCTGGAAAGGACATCATGGAGCCAGGTGTCCATGCAGGAGCAGCTCCCCGTGCTGTGCCAGGCAGCGGAGCCACGGTCTCCTGCCTCAGTGCATCTCTGAGTGTGACTCATCGAGGACGGCACTGAAGCAAGGAGACAGAGGACCAGAAATCCGCTTTGCACAGCAGGGACCTGGTGCCATCTCAGCTCTCAGGTGCTCTCAGGGAGGCTGTGAGCCCTCCGTGGCCGAGAACGGCAGGGGGATCTCAAGAGCAGAGTCAGCTCATCCGCCACTCAGCCCAGCCCAGGCTTCACTGCATCCTCCCCACAGCCTCCTCCTCCTCCTCTCTATTTCTCAGCCCATCACCACCCTTCACCCAGCTCTTACTCCTGCTCCCACCCAGGAAGCACCCATGCTCCCTCCTCCAGGTCCCAGCAGCCAGGAGGATGCAGAACCAGGGAAAGTCCTTCACCTGCTGCCCTGCTTGTCCCTGCAACAGCCTCAGCTGCATTGGGCAACAGTCTGAGTGTAAGTTCTGGCACGCCGAGCAGGGACACAGCTCATCACACCTGAGCTCCTCTCCCTCTAGGCACTCGGCACACGAAGCCTGAACAGGAGCCGGCGCTGAGCAGCTTGAGGCATGAGGAGCCGGCTGCCAAGCGGTGCCAAGCTGCTGCAGATGGAGAGGCTTCAAAGGATGAATATTTTAGCCAAACCTGATATTTTCATCAAAACACCCAGAGATATGTTCCCAATTCCTGTGCGAGAGCCTGCCAAGTCGCAAGCCCTTGCTCCAGAGCAGGGACACATGAGCCTCTTAGTGAACCATTGAGTGGATTTGAAAATCTGGCCAAATTCTGCGTTCAAGCTCTATTTGGAGAAACAATTGAGGTTTCCAGAGACTGAAATTTTCCTTTAAAGTGTAACACCTGAAGCGGAGGCCTAGCCCAGAAAAGCAGCTCACAGAACAATTATCCAGCATAGGACCATGGGCTTGTTACAGCCCTGCTTATCGTGTTCCCATCATATCCCCTACAAGGACGTAGCAGGGGAAGACGCTCCCGAGCTGCTCACTATGCCTGGCACACTCGTCTCCTGCACTGCTGGAGCAGCCGGCCAGCTCATGTGCTGTGTTTGCAAGGGGTGAGCAGGTGTTTAAGGGGCGCAGCTGGCCCAGCCGCCCGCTTGATCGGTTTGCATGTTTGACGGGGTGGCTGCTGACCGCTGTGTCTTGCCATTCCTGGCATGGAGCAGCACCAGTATGTTGTCCCTGGAGGCAGCCGAGGGAGAGATGAGGGATGGGGAGTCGGCTCTCTCCCTATCAGAATAGGATCTATCAGAACAAGGAAGGATAAATGTGGTGGAAAGCAGGGATCTACTTTGTCTCGGCAAGAAACTTGAGCACCTAAGTAGCTTCAATTTTCTGCATTTAAAACAAATCTTACCAGTGCACGAAAGTCATGCCCAGCACCCCAGCTGGAGACAGCACTGGCAGATGCTGAGTGGCCTGCAGCTCCCACTGACACAGACAAACCTCAGCGCGGGGAACCTCCCCACACAACTCTCCCTCTGACACCCAGGAAGGTGTGGAACATCTCTGGAGCGAAGCGGTGTAGTCCCGTGTGGCCAGGGTTGTGGAGACAAGCTGGTGCCCAAAGCGGGATGCCAGCTTGGAGGCAGCTCCAGCCGCACCGACCGCCGGCTGCTGCCGAAAAGCAGAGCCCTCCATCCAGAGCCAGGCAGCTCTGGTAGCTGGCAGGTAGCTCGTCCTGTTGCCATGGGGGCAGAGAGGCTCCATGGTGGCACCACCTGCCCCTCCAGGGCCCCAGCACCAGAGAGGGACTTCAGGCACTCATATGGAGAAAATCTGCAGTTTTGCCTAGTCTACGCTTGCAGTAATCCCTCAGTGCCCACAAGCAGGAGGTCTGGATTCCCTCTACGTCTGGTTTCCTCAGCCTGTGCTTTAGGGACCCTGACCATTGCTCTGGTCAGAGCAGCACACAGGTCTCCTGTGCGTCGTGCCAACCCTCTCGCTTGGCCTGCGTTCACACCCTGAGCCTTGGGCGGCCTGCGCTGGGACAAGTCAGTACGGCCCAGCCAGAGAGGGGTCTAGAGGCTCATTCTGCAGAGACCTGAGTCACCTCAGGCCGTGGCCACCTCTCACGGGGACCACCAGCCCCGCTACGTCCCTCTCACCCGCTCCCGCACCAGCTTCCTCCCTTTGCTGCAGCACTCAGTTGCTGCCAGCGCTGGCACGGACCATATGTCCCTGCTCAGCTGTGGTGATGCTCCTGCCAAGCCTGAGCACCACTTCCTGCAAATCCTGCTCCTGCCAAAGCGGGAATCAGAGGACTACAGGGGCCCAGTACCCCTCAAATCACCACCCCACCGTGAACACACCCTCTTTGGGTGCTGTGGGCTGCATTTTCACCCTGCCCTGGACCATCCACTTACTTGGTGTCAGTCCTCCCCTATGGGGATGTACTTGTGCCTACTGGGTTCAGGGGGCCCTCGGGTAAGGATAAACAGGGACCCTCTCTTCCCACTGTCCTCCCACCTCCATCCAGCATCCTGCCTCCGTGTCCTCCTTCCCCTGCCCAGGACCCTCTGACTCTGCCTGGGAGCTGCCTCTACAGGCAGCGGGGAGCAGGGCACCACGTCCGAGAGCTGTCCCAGGCCAAGGAGGGTCCCCAGACAGAGCCACACTTTGGACACTGCCTTTGTCACCCTTGAGCAGGACAGGAAGGGCATTTGTTCCTCATCTGGCATGAGGCCCGCGGAGCCAGGCTGCCAGGCAGAGAGGGAGGACAGACTAAGCGACTAAGAGACTAAGGGAAGAGGAGTGGGCGGAAGAAATTAATATAGATTTTTAAAGGCATATTTACTGTATCCTGGGCTTTCTTCTCCCTGCCTCTGCTCCCAAGAAAGAGGACAGTGACCATCCTATGTGCCATCAGGGAGCAGAGATGCAATTGCATTGATTTCCCGTCAGCTCCTGGCTCCTGGGAGATGTGTGAAGACCCTTCTGCTCTGGAGGGAAAGAAGAGGCTAGAAGGGGTGCCAGGAGCATTTCCAGCCTGCCCTTCTGCATGCTGGATCTGTCCTGTGGCCTCCCAGTCAAGACACCACGCACGGGCTGGACAGGTCAACTGCAGGCAGAGGGTGCCATGGCTTGGGATTAGACCCATAGGGACCATGGGCATGAGAGAGACTCCCTGTGGGTCCCATCCCATGCCCTAAGAGCCGTGGGCATGGGATGGGATCCATAGGGAGTGAACCTCGGAGTGTTAGCGTGGAGCTGCAGCCGGTGGGAAGACGTCCATTGTGCTGCCCACATTTGCAGGGGTGGCACCCCTGCTGGGGATGTCCCTCCGGGATGGAGATCAGCAGGAGGAGCTGAAGGACCTCAGGAAAACACAGGCCTCATTTGGGATGAGGATTTATAGCAAGAGCCGGAGTCAAAAAGCCAAACCACTACTCCGATCCCATTGTACCACCTGCCATGCACTGTCTCTGGAGGAGCTGCAGGGCCAAGGGTGACTCATCTGTGCAGCATAATTTGTATGAATTGTCCTGATTTCCCAGTGTCCCACAGCTTCATTCATGCACAGAATTGCACCTATTTAATTAAAGGTGTGAAATGATTGCATTAAATCAGTGCTAGGCTCTGTGTACAAACTGCTGACAGCTCACAAATGTCTCATTTCATTCTTTTTTTTTTTCTTTATCTCTTTGGCTTGATTTCCAAAGAAAATGAGGTTTATGCAGTCTTGATGAGTGTGGGTATGTCTTTCTACCTAGCCCTGTTGCTTTCAAACCCATCAGCTAATTTCAGCTGAATTCAGGGATAGAGAGTTCAAAGATATTCCATTCCTGCCTGTTTCTTGGGAAGAGGAGAACAGGAAAAAAAAAAAAAAAAAAAACTTTTTCTGGACATCAGAGGATGCACATTGGAAATCTTCCTTAAAGTACAAATTCTTAAAACAGGTCTTACCCCCTGAAAATCTGCTCTGCAAATTTTACCCTGATCAGTGCTGCTCGATTTGATTCACTGTGGGAGCAATTTTGCAGATTTTGAAACTTTCTTCCCTCTTAATATTATTAAAAAAAAAAAAAAAGAAAGAAAAGGAAAAAAAAAAAAAAGAATAAAAGAAAATTCAACCTCAAAAGAACAACTGCCAAGCAATACCGAATTTGTTTCAGGCACTGTCAGAGAGACTTGAAGATTTATACGATACAAACTGGACCATTACCCAGATTGGAAGCTTCCCTACCAATGACAAACCCATAATAAATCCTACTGATGACACTGTCACGCGCTTGTGCACTTGGCCAGATGGTGCCCGGGGCTCATAGCTAAAGGTAGGGATGATGTAGCAGATGATACGCTCAGCTCGCAGCCCTGCTCTGGGGCTTAGAGGGGACTCTGGTCCCTGCTGAATTCCAAGGCCAGCGCGGCTGTGGCTGCTGGAACAAGCTCCTGCGACACTTGATTAAGAAACACCGGTGAGCTGGGATGCCTGTTGCAAACTAAAGTGTCTCTGGCAGCAAAAAGAACTTAGAGACATGGTTTGACAGTCGTGGTGGTGACGGGTTTAGAGTTGGACCTTGAGGGTCTTTTCCAACCATAATGATTCTATGATTCTATTCTATTCTATTCTATTCTATTCTATTCTATTCTATTCTATTCTATTCTATTCTATTCACCGATTCTAAGAGAGGGAATCCTCTCTGGTCCTCTCTCCTTCACCACCATCCATCATGTTGCTGGTAGAAGGCATCAAGAGATACTTTTGACATGAAGCAGGGAGGTCAGTGCTCCTCTGAGGGTGGTGCCCTAGTCCCCTCCATGTCCTGCTTTGATGGCTCTCCAGTTGAATTGTTTTCTAGCTGGGACACCCTGCAGGACTCCTTGAATTTAGCAGGCAGACCTCAAGCACTGGTTTGCAGGAAACATGAAGCAGGGGAGTTCTTGGTTCAATTTGTCCCGTTATCCTTCTCCAATATGGAGTTGCTCAGGAGAGGTAGCCCCAGGGACGTGCTTGGACACGGAGCACGAGGCCATGGTGGCCCACTGCTATGGAGCAAAGCACCAAGGCAGAGCCCAGGAGAGGCATCTGCCCGTGAGAGGAGCCCATGCCCATCATGGGGCACATTGAGCCTTCCTCGGAGCCTGGCGCCGGGGCTCACCGTGCTCCCGAGGTGCAGACTGATCTCAGCGTCTCTTCCCTGACGGCTCTTTGCCTCCTGCAAACCCCCAGGTCCCGGTGCACCCGTCCCAGTGGCCCCGCGCTCTCCCCCTTTGTGCCGCAGCAGGTGCACCGCGCTACGCTGCTCCCCTCCCAGCGCTGCCCGTTTTAATTAGCCGATAGAGAATGCATCCTTTTGAAGCAGGTAGGGGATTCCTCGCATCCCTGGCATTGCTGGGCTGCCTGCTTGTAACCCTATGCCAGTTAAAAGCTTTCTCCGCTGGGCCATGGCAGTCGGGGCCACCTGCTCACCCCACACCTGCAGGCCTCACCCCCGCTGGCTGCCTGTCGGTCACGGCTTTAATTACCCAACGTGATGATTAATCGAGGGGAGCGCAAGAGGGCCAGGGGCTTCTGCCTGCCAGCAGGGTTGGCCCGGGTGGGATGGAGGAGCAGGGGGAGAGGCTACGGGTCTGCTCGTGTGCCCACCTGGCCAGCGGAGGGGCTTGGACCTTGCGGAGGTCACGGATGCAGAGATGATCCAGAGGTGACAGTGGCAAGCGCTGCCTCTGAAGCAGTCCCCAGGCAAAGCCCCCACTCCAGAGAGTGGCAATGGGACTGGAGGCTCCAGCATCTCCCCATAAGCACCCCATGGCCCACAGGGGACCGAGACCGTGAGGCCGAGGAGACACAGAGATGCTCATTGCTGCATCGGTGCGGCGGGGGTGGGAGAAGGCAGCAGCTCAGGACTCTGCACGTTACACTGCAGAACTAGCAAAATGTATTTAGCATGTGCATGTGTGGTCTGCAGCTATGCCCCTGCCCGAGATAACCTGAGCGGAGGCAGCCCTGGGCTGAGCTTTAAATCTCCCTGCCCTCCACCAGCCCCGTCCCCCTGCCCCGCTGACAGCACCCCCGCTCCAAAGGACGGGGCATCCAGGCAGCCCCGGGCTGGGCTGAGCCCCACGCACCACGGCCGCGCTGCTGACGGCATTCAGAGCCCACTCTAAATCAATTGCTGCGCCCTGGCAGCTCTATTTCCACGGTCCCATGTTATTCTTTTGCTCAGTCACGGGGAGAATGACTCTGTTTTCCTTCAGCAGTTTTGGATCTTTTTTCTTTTTTTCCCCCTTTTCTTTCTGTATTCCTTTCTTTCTCAGGGCAAAGGATGGGGTCGGAGTGAAGATTCATTTCCATGGTTCCAGCTCATTGAGAACAATAAGGGCAGTAAACAGAGGGCAGCATTGCTCAAGAATGTGAAGCATTTGCCTGCGGTTTAAAATTACTTTTTTTTTTTAACAAGCAAGAATATATATATTTAGTGACCTAGGGACAGGCCACATTCTGCTCCCCCACCTTGCTCCCACCCTGCACCCCCAAACATACGAGGCTTTTCGTTATGAGCTAGCCATAAACGGGAGAGGCGGAAGGCGGGCAGCGAGCAAGCAGCTCCGTGAGGCCCCGCTGCTTCTCCGATTTGCATCCCAGCAATGGGCCTGTAGTGCGGAGAGCAGACATGGGGATGCCACCTACAGCTGCTCCCTCCTGCCCAGTGTCCCCAGGGCCCCTGCGCGCTGGCTCTGCGGGAGGAGGGCTCAAAGTGGCAGGTGAAGGAGGATATCTGCCCCTGTCGAGGCGTGGAGCAGGTGTCAACACATAAACGTTGAATCTGTGAGCATGCTGACCTGGTCCTGGAGGGCCAGACGCAGCCTCCATCTCACGGGCACAAGGGGCTGCTCTGCAGCCAGTGCAATGCCCCATCCCGCCCAGGTCCCATCCATGCTGTTACCTTGTCCACAGAGGCCAAGAGCATCCCTGTTGGACCTGCTGTGGGTCAAGTCTTCTCATTTCTTCTGTGTCTGGAAAGACTGGAGGACTTCAGCCAGCAAGCACTTCTCCTCAGCTTCCCAAATCTTCTTCTCTTTCTCCCTCTCCGAGGAGGCAGCCCTACCATGAGAGTCAGCTGAGGACGCCCAGGCTCACAGCTTCACTTCCGAAAGAAATAGAGGAGGAAAGCATTGTTTTATTGAGAGAAATTGCTTTCATATCCCTGCCCCAAAAGACATGCATGCATCCTGTCTCAGTGCTGATTATCTCCAGATCTGCACATATTGGCTGCGTGATGATAATTGTCTCCTGCTCCCTTCTCCTGCAGGCCCCCCCGCCCCGCACAGCCCTGGGGCTGCCTTCACTGACCTTCCACTTGGGGCAACGCGTCCCCAAAGAAAACAGGGCTCTGCTTGCTAGGAGCAGCTGTGGTTTCCCCATCTGGATCCTTTTTGCAGCTCTCTTTCCTGAATGCAGCCAGTCGCGAGGAGGCTGAATGGAAACATTTGAGTTCTTTCTCTTTTGCTTGCCTCTTCCTCTTTGCCTTCCATGCAGCAAGGAAACTCTCACTGCCTCTTCTGCCATCAAGCACGACACAAGGTCTTCCCTTGGAGAGGAACAAACGCTGTGGATGGCACCTTCGATTCAGGCAATCCTGGACCTGTAATCCTGCACTGCAGGATGGACCCCTGGTGCAGGATCATCTTAGGCCAGGGGATTGATCTGGACTAGATATAAGTCTCTGACTGATGCAGCCCTGCTTCCATAGTCATTTTACAACAGCTGAACAGCCTGAAGAGTCACAAAGCACTAAGGAATATAACAGAAAGTCCATAAATCAAATAAAAGGCATAGACATAAAACTGGGGAGACATTTGCCTTTTATTGTCTCTTCAGACAGGCTTAGCATTTAAAGGCTTTTATCTCCTTTTTATGGCTTTTAGGGTGGGCTCCAAGCCAATAGGTACCTTGTGTCCTTGCTCTGTGGTAAACTACGTCACAAGGAAGTGAGGCTTGGGAGCAAAGCAAGAAAAAAGCTCCTTTAATAAAAGATATATATATATATGTATATATACACACACACATTCTCACACACAATGCACACATATATTGTAAAAATAGCTTTGCCTCCCAGCAGGCAGTAAGATGCATTAACATCTTAGCTCTCCAAGGAATGCATTGGAGAACATAACAGGCAAATTACTACCCACTTCCTTGGAGGGGAACTCTTCACAACTGTCAGGCTTTCAGCTGCACATATCTGGGCTCTCAGGGTGCCAAACTACTCCTCCTGGTTAATGAAGAGGCATCTTTCATACTCTGTTGCCTAATGTTAGATGATCCACGCACACACAAACACAGAATGGTTGAGGTTGGAAGGGACCTCTAGGGATCATCCAGTCCACCCGCCTGCTCCAGCAGGGACACCCAGAGCATAGGGCATAGGGTGGCATCCAGGCGAGTTGGAAGATCTCCAGAGAAGGAGACTCCACAGCCTCTCTGGACAGCCTGTTCCATGGGAGCAACTGGCCTGTTAAACTGTTTTGTGAAAGCCCAGAGGGCAAAATCCTCTGGTTTTGGGTCTAGGTCAGAAGATCAAGAGGTACCTCAGCATGGCCAACACCTCAAGCACTTGCACAAACAGCTAGAGAATTGCCGTGTTCCTTTCTACCAGGCCCTTAGCACATCTACATCTCTTATAGGAACCCATGCACACCCACACAGACCAGCATGACCTCTCCCAAACAAAAAGCTTCCCAAAGCCCATCCTCTCAGAGCCAACTGTCCCAGCTGCAGCAACCAGGGGCACCTGGAGAGGACAGAGAGCATCCCTTTCAAGAGAGAATGGAGCTTTCATGATTCCACTGAAATCCCTGATCCCAGGAGAGGTCTGGGAAGCTGGTAGGTGTGACTAGAAAGGAGGAAGGCACTAATTGCTTGAGAATCCCAGGCAAAACCTCACTTCTGACAATTTGACCAAATCACCTCCAAATAAAGGGCACCAAAAAAAAGATGAGGGCTGAGCTCTGTTCCAGACATGAAGAGAGAAGACAGTCAGGGGTACAAAGGTGTTTTAGAACAAAACATTTCTAAGTAAGTGAGCCATGAAGAACTGTGGCTATAGGCAGCTCAACTTGGAGCATCTTGCCTGCCAACCAGAGCTCAACCTCCCCAATCCAGTGCACAGACCCCTCTTCAGGGGACTGGCCGTCTGCGGTGACCCATAGTTTTAGTACAGGCTGTTCGTGCCACAGAGCTGAATTTGCTCAACAGCCGGCATTGAAATGAATGTGCTTTTTGTGAGGCTCCCTGCTGACACCAGACATCGGCTCACATGATGAAAGGCTTTGCTTCCTGCCCCCTACCCCAAGATCCCCATGGTCTCCTCTTCCCCGACCTTCTCCTGGAATGATTTCTGTCCCTCCATCTAAGGTCCTCAATGCATGGCAATGCCCTACCAAACACAGGCTGGCAGGTGAAGATGGCCTTTGAAGCCACATCTCACACAGCCCTGTAAGAATATACCCTAAAAAGGGATCCTGATCCCAAGATGGGTCATGGCATTACAAATGAGCACCACAAACTGGACATGTACCAATGGGATATGGGACTAAGCCCCAGAGAACAAGACCCTCTGGCTGCCTTCAAGAGTCAAGGGATGTTAAGTCATATCTACACCTCACCTCTCTGTTCCTCCCTGGATTTTCACCCACTCCTCATCTGGGTGACTACAATTACAGGTAGTTAAGAAATGACTGACAAAAGTGCTAAGAAATAGGAAGAAACGTGTCTACACCAAGGGCTGCCAATCCTATATTCCAGCTGTTAACTATGATGTGCCCTGTTTTCTCCTAGTAGGGGCAGGGATCTCTGCTGAAATCCCATAGGCAGATG
The DNA here is from genome assembly GCA_013389825.1 of Crypturellus undulatus. NCBI lineage: Eukaryota > Metazoa > Chordata > Aves > Tinamiformes > Tinamidae > Crypturellus > Crypturellus undulatus. The sequence goes on along the minus strand of VWPW01030814.1, from coordinate 46,918 downwards.
GTGGTACAAGACAGCGCTTTAGGTACCTAAGCAAGGGCTCAAGAAGATTCGCTTTCCAAATCTCATCTTCATCTTCTTAGCAAAAACTAGTTGTGTGGACAGACATGGTGGCGCCTGAGAACCACCACAATGAGGAGGGCAGATCAGGAGAGGAGGTCCCAGCGGACCTCTGCTTCCCAGAGCACTCAGACAAAGATAGTGATGTCCTCAGAGCTGGGACTTCATGACCAAGTGGAAGACCAAGTTTTATATCATCATTGAAACAAATCACCCTCTGGCCGGGTGACAGGCCCAAGGAACCGCCACAGAGCAGGGGACTACCTGATGAAGAGAGTTGCAGCAGCTTCTGCATCCCTTTTCAGGAGGCCACAGCAATTCCTGCAAAAGGGGAACATGGACATAGTCAGCAACCCACAGAGAGGAAACAAAAGTAGAGGAAGCAGCATTCGAAGAGTTAAAGGTGGCCTTCCCACCCAGCTTACGCTGTGTGCCAATCCTCCAAGCCATGTGTTTGAAATCCTTTCTGCTATCTCCTGAAAATATTTACAGTACATGCAGATAAATTAGCTGTAGTGCTTATTATGTCTCCCTGGAAATATATACAGCAGTTAAAGATGTTTAAAAAAATAGCCAAAAGCCATCTCTTTACTATATCTGGAAGATATTTCACCATGAGGGGAATTTACAGGGCTGGGTGGCAGGGAAATCGCATTTATTTTCACTCGAGTGGAGAAAGTTAAAGGACCCTTCACTGGAGTTTATTTTCATCTCTAGCTGTGAGACAAGGGCCAAGGTTTGCTTAGAGTGGGTCCAAGTGTGGAGTCGGGGACATGGAAAGGTTTATATACAAGCAGTGATGGAGACCTTGAACAAAGGACCTTGGTGCGACAGGCTCCACAGAAACCCCACGTGCCATCAGGAATGACTTGCCCTGCAAAGGCCTGTCAGCTTGCTCCCCATCACCCCTGGGCACCACTCACGCAGGACACCAAATCAAAGAGTTCATAGATATGCACAGGTGTGGGCCGGGCCTGTATGAACAGACTTGCACCATTAATGCAGGGCACGCTAATTTAAAGGACCTTTGGATGTGTCCTCAAGGCAAACTGGCCATATGGAGGCTCTCGTTTTGGACACCATCACTGCCATCACTAGCCAACCCCTGCCTTCCTACAAGCCAAGCTAAATCCTATCCTAAGGATGACTGCTGAGGTGCAGACTCTAGTTTCTAAGCTCTCTAGTCTCCAGAAACTCTAGTTTCTAAGCTGGAGTTGCACTCATTTCTCTGAGACAGCCTGATCTTGGGTCTACTGTCTTGTTCAGACCAGGTGACCAGACACATTTGGTGTCCCAGCCTCTCTACTCCAGACTCCGCAGTGCAGCCTCCTCTTGCCTGAGGAGAACTCAGCTGTGATTTGTGAAGCTGATCACACTCCTTATAGGTCTTCCCCGACAAGAGGCTTTTGTTTTTGTCCTATCATCTGCCCTATAAAGCACCTGTTTCTGAAGATGCTTAAAGGGTCCTGAAAACCTGCAAGCTGAGATTCTTTTTTAACTCCCCACATCCCCCATTTGCTATTGATAAAAAAGTTTCTGCTTTTCTTGGGCATGTAGCCAGGTCTACCTGAACCAGCAGAAGAAGGCAACAGGTGCTGGCTGCCAGAGCATTTTGCACATTTCCAGGCTCTGCATTGGAGCAGCTCTAGTCAGCCTTATGGACTGGACACCTTGCAGACACCTTCCTCGGGTAGCTCTTCCCATTCACATGCCCTGTGTCAAGTGATGAACCAAGCCCTGCATCCAGCTGCGGAGCCCAGTCAGGAGCAAAAGGAGATGGGGCCAGGGACAGAGATGAAGACCAGCTACCACAGACATCAAAGAAGTCTATCAAGATGGCACTCTCCAACACCTCCAAGGTCCATGCAGGAGACAATACGGAGGCGAGCACATCTCCAAAGGACACTGATGGAACTGAAGGCCCCTGGGCTCCTCAGTCCATGGCTGTGGGGGGTGGCGGAGGAGAGCATGTGGGGCTGGTCACTGGAATCAGCCTATTAGTCCATTCAAGGTCTTGACACCCTGAGATTGCTCAGTGTCAGCATCCACACAGTAAGTGCAGCCAACTGGGGAGCTTGTTCCTGATCCAACCTAAATGCTAAGGGAGATGCTCCCTTTGCCATTGCAGCCTGTGCCATATCTGCCTGATGCTGACATGAATTCTTGCCTTCAAGAGAAAAGCTGCAACTGTTATTGTCTCCCTGCACTGATTTCTTACTTGTTTCCAGGTGAAAATAAAGGTGATCTTTAAAACATGACTTCATCTGGAGGGCCCAGTAGGTGTTCCTCATCTCCAGACTTCAAAGCTGACATGACACCTACTCGGATGTCTTTCCCTGAAGCCCTCAAACCCCTCTCACGCCCGACCAGGGGCAAAAGAGGCTGTAGTAAAATACCTCCATTTCTCATTTAGCTTGCTGTGAGCACCGGCAGTGAAGACCATCACACTCAGGGAAACCTTCTTGACTTAATTATTCTCTTTTCTTCTTTTTCTCTTTTTTTCTTTTGGATGATGTCTCTTATGGCAAAGACACCTGCCAGCTAGAAATCAAATGCCAAATCCCCCAGATGCACTACAACCAGCTAACATTGAGATGTGGCATTGAACTGGTGGTCTTGACATAAAAGGCTTTGGGAAGCCATTTGCTAATTCCCCTGAGTAACTCGCTCCCTCTGGTTGTTTTGAAATTCATATCTAATGAGTGGTTTGGGTGCAGGAATTCTAAAAAGATGCAAACAGTTCTTTTGCCAAAATAAAGAGATCCAGAGCTGTGCTCATAAACATATAAATCACTTCTAGTTTTCAGCTTGCCAAGAAGATACTTGTTTCTTCATACAAATTTGGGGGCAAGCAGGGTGGAGGACTAGGGCAGGAGAGGGAGAAGGAAGCAGCATATTATGAAGAAGGAGCTAAATGAAATATCCTACTGCATCTTTCCAAAGGGAACACATTCGTTTCTTAGAGTAGGACACCAGGGGCACTGGTGGCCCTCTAGAAAGTCTCCAGAAAAAAAAAAATGGTGGAAAGCCAATCGGTAGAAAGTTGGCCTTTCACAGATTTTCTGGGGTTTGGCTCCACAAACAATGATCTGCAGCAAATTAACCAATTCTGTTTTCTCTCGAAGTGAGAGATGTGATATCTGGGCCAGGCAGGGAGATGAAACCACCTGGAGGTGGAGGGAACATGCCCGCTCTCCCTTCTTTTTGGGAACTTCTCCAACCCATGCCTTGTTGGTGATCCCCTTGTAGCGACTGTGTAGGCTGGAAGACAGAACCAGGAAGAAGTGAGGTTGAGGAGTTGTGTGGGGAGATGAGCATGGGACACTGGAGATGGAAGGCTAGGAAGGAGATGGACCCAGTGGCATGCTAAGAACATTGCTGTCCTGCCAACTTGTTCCCTGTTTAATCACATGACTCAATAGCTAGAGTTAAAACTTAGGATTTTTACTAGTCTTTCCATTCATTCTGCATTGAATGAGTTCGTACCCCACTGGGATGGGAGGTGCTAACCACTGGTAGCCAAGAAGGTCGCTCCAGCTCCTGCCTCCCTCCCCATTACCACCAGTTTCCCCAGAGTATACCACAGCTCTAAGTGGGGACAGTACCCGGGTTCGCCAGCACGGATAACTCCCCACGCACAAGGAAGACCCTGTCTGGGAGAACTTGTTCCAACAATTTCTGAAGGGGGATGTGAGGCTGGGGCACTTGAGTGTCTCACCATGACACCCAAATGAGACAAGGAAACCTGCAAGAGAAGTCAGCTTTGAAGGCCACCAGATTAAGTCATATGCTGAGTTTCCTCTGGACTGTCACAGGGCCCTAGCAACCAAGGCTCTTCTCCAGGCATAGCCCTCCTCACGGTGTATTAGCACATCTTTAGAGGTGCTTGCCTGTAAGCTTGTTACTTGAGCAGGACTTTTATGGGACAACAGAAAAATTGCATGACTCTCTTGAAACAAAACCAAGCATAGGACAACCCTTGAATGGCTCCAAGGATGGAGTGCACCTGTTTGCAAACTCCCTTGCAGCAGCCCTCTTGGAAACCATGCTGTTCATCTAATTCCTGTGGCATTTGCTCTGCCTCCCCAACACTCTCAAAGGACAGGCTTCACTCAGAAGAGCCCAGACCAGCACATAAAGATTGATCTGGAAGAAAGACAAAAATATCTCCTTGTCCTTCTCCTTGTCCTGGACAAGCTCCAGGAAGCAGGCTGGGAGCAAGGAGAGCCCAGTGCCAAGCAGGAGTGCCTACAGCCCTGAAGCTGTGGGCTCTGGGCAGGTGACGAGGTGTCTTTGCTTTACCAGTCACTTGTGCAGCAGCTGGGAGGTGGCGGAACCTGCTCCATGAGAAGGAAGCTGCTCAGAGGCAAGAGGTTTCTCTGGAATTTGTGCTAACTGCATTTTTTCCCAAATAAAGTCTTCTAACTTGGTCAAATTTGAGTATATTGCAGGGACACAAGACAAATCTCAGGCTTGCTTCTTCCCCACTTGCCAGATTTCAAGTTCTTGCTTCAAAGGCAGAATTTTAAAACAAAATAAGGACAAATGCTTTATTTTTCCCTACCCTGGTTCTTAAAAACAGCTACGCTCTCTGGCTGAAATTTCTCCCCCTCTCTCTCCCCCCTCAAATTTAATTAGAGGCTGCAACTCACCCTGCAAAATTCTCCCACAGCCTGGAACAGCTGACAAAGTTAGGAACAACCTAAGGCAGGGTTTTCTGAATGGAAAAACATCCCAAAATGTAGGGGATTATTCAGGCACCCTATGCCCAAAGCACATGGGGACTATCTGCAGCACATTCGAAGAGCAGTCACTTTATTTATAGGATACCGAATATCTGCTTCATTTTTCTAGGGGATCTTTACCCTTTTATTTTCAACTTGCGGAAGCCAAGCAGATAACCAAAGCCGTTCCTCACTTTCACAGCAGATAAGCTAATTGTCGGATGTGCCCTTTGAGATAAGCGGATCCTCGGTTTATGAGAAAACATGTGTTCTTGGGAAACGCAGTCACCGAGACTTGATGCATGTGATAACCCAAGGATGTGGATGTGCAGGCTCCCTTGCAGAGAAACTTCAGAGTCTGCCTCTGGAGTTTCACTCAGCGTAGAGGGCTCAAAGGCAGCTGCATGTGACCATGGAGACCACCACAGCAGCATCTTTCCAATAGGGGTATTTTAAGCAGCCCCTACACCACCTTGACTTAAACTTCCCTTGTTTGAGGGCAAGCTTCACTCCAACTCTTCGCCTGCTGTGCTGGGCACTGCTGGAAGCCTGCAGCACAGCCACAACATCATCCAGCTGCAGCAGGGACGAGGAGCGTGCCTGGGACTCATAGGGGACGTGGGCACAGCCGCGGCGGGGACCATAACGCTCTGGTGCTGCACGCTGGGCTTTGGCACTGGCCTGGCCTCCAGCAGCAAGGTGTCCTGCACAGCGAGGGCTCAAACTGACTTTGTGGGCAGACATTTGTTCTCCCTCTGGGGAGCTGGCGCGAGGGGACGACCTGCCCCTCTGCATAGCAACAACGGCAGCGGCCTGAAAGGGCTGCAGCCAGGCTGCAGCGCATGGCCGCGCAGGCATGCGCCCCGCTCCCCCCACCGCCCAGCCTCCACAGCCGGGCGCTCGCTGCCCTCGCTCCAGTAAGAGCAGGGCACCTCATTCCAAAGAGCCCAGCGAGCTGGAGGGGACGTGCCACTGCCTCAGCCGGGTGCGGAGCCAGTGCAGCCCGTGCAGCAGGGCACGGCGCGCTGCCAGCTCATGGCTCCGGCACCCGCGCTTGGCCTGGGCTCCCCCAGGTGGGCGCTCAGTGGGGCACACAGGCCAGAGTGGGCAAGGGAGACTGGTGGGAGCAGGAGGTCTGAGAGCAGGTCTGAGAGCAGGTCCGAGACCCTTCCTCAAACCTGGGAGAGAGGAGAGAAGTGAAGAGGGAGCCATGGCACAAGAGGGGTTTAACCCCCAGCCCCTTCTGTCCTGCCCTGTGGAGGATGCTTGGGAGTGCTGAAGCACTCTGGCAACAGGAGAGACTCGAGGGAGAGGATCTGCCCCGCACTGCAAAGCTCTCAGTGTGGCCTTGCCCTCCCGCACACACAGCAGCCCTGGACGGGCCAGAGTGGGGCATCTCACCCACGCGGTGGGGCAGCCTCCTGGCCACCAGCAGGGATGTTCCCCAGCGCCTCCCTCGCAGAGCCACCCCGCACAGCCGTCACCTGCGGAGAAGAGCACACAAAGGACCTCTGCATCCCCCAGATGCTGCTCTGTCCCCCGTGCTGAGCAGCTCCCCAGTGAGCCTTGTTCCCTGCCCCCCCAGGCAAGCCACCCTCACTCCACTCCTCTTCTGTCCTTTCCCTCCCTCCCCCTGAACAGTCATCACTCACCAGGCTTTGATTACGGCCACAAAGGAGCCTTGGAGGAACCACGGGGAAGCTGGAGGGAGGTGGGCAGATGATGAAAGAGCTGTCAAATGGGATTAAACAGTAACCGTCTCCCCTACTGCTGGGCAGAGGGAAGGGGGACAGATTGTACTGGATTGTAATGCATGAGCCCTCCTGCTGCTGGAGCCTGCCAGGCCCATCCTCCCTGCAGGCTACAGGCTGCCCATGCCGCTGTCAGTGGGCCAGGGTGGCAGCCCACGGCGGGAGGAGGCTGGGGCTCATCCCCACGCTGCAGGTGATGGGCCCATGATGTGGGACTGCAATGCCTGGGCAGCAGCAGTGGAGGAGGGGAGCTCTGGGATGTAGACATGGAAGGGGAATGCAGGGAGAGCGTGTACAGGAGGCAGGACAGCAAGGAGGGCACTGCCGAGCTGCCTTCAGTGAGGAAAGGGTGTTTACAACAACACCTGAGCACAGACACCAGCACCACCTGCCAACCCAGGTGCTACCTTGGGTGAGAAGCCCGAAGCATTTGTCCTCCACCTTTGGCCAGAGGCTCGCCATGGACCTAGGGGGGTGCTTTCTGAAATTTATATTTTTTTTCTAATTTTTAATTTGAAAAATGATATTTGAAAAGAAAATTTCTAATTTCTAATTTGCAACTAATGGCCTGCAGCAGTTTAGAGGGGAGCTCTACCCATTGCCAGCCACCACCTTCAGTGCTGATGTCCTATCAGGACTCAGCCTGCAGGGCATGTGCTGTTCCCGACATTGCTGTTGCCACCCCGGTCACCTCCCTGGAAGGACGTGGTCTGGCAGGTGATGCCTCTCCCTCATCCTTCTCACAACAAGTTGTCTAGAACCACCTCTCTTTTCTTGGCCTCAGACGGACCAGGGCAGCAGGTCTCTGCCAAGCAGGAGGACAGGCATGAAGCAGCCTGGACAGGAGCATAAGCATCAGTGACTTTCCCTACTTCTTCTCGACACCCATCAGAGCATCGCAGTGACAGGTCCTGCAACATGAAGAGCAAGGGCAGCCATGATCCCACATGGACATCTTACATGTGTCCCTTGCTCTGCTGAGTGACTCCTTGGACATGTTTAGCTCCTCGTCCCACGAGCTGTGGGAAGAGCCACCAGAGGGAGATCCCTCCTGCCTCCCACAGGGCCACCCCTTGTGCTGGCTTGAGCCTGCGGGCCCTCATGGGGCCCCGCTTTGCTCCCCGAGCATGAGCGCTGCAGTGCAGCCGCCCGCGTGAGCGCAGCACCCGCGGCCGCCTCGCCGCTGCCCAGCACAGGAGCCCCCAGCACACGCGCGTTCACATGCAGGGCCCCCGGGCCCCCAGCGCACCACGTCCTCACCACCCACCCCGCCAGCGCCGGCTCCACTTTCTCACAGCACCCTCCTTTCTGTGCCATTCGTCATGGCCCCCCACACAAAAGCCCAGCAGAGAAAGCAACAAGGAATAGGAAAAGGAAGGAAGATAAAGCGGGGGGAAGGAAAGAGAGAGAGAGAGAGAAGGAGCAAGCAAGGACGAAAGAAAGAGGGAGGGCAAAGAGTGAAAAGAGCCAGGTCCATCACGGAGCCAGTGCGAGGCAGCAGGAGGGAAAATAATTAAATAAACGGGGCTGCTCCGCGGCTTGCGGGGCGCGCGAGACAGGCCAACCATGGCTGAATGCTAAACACGGGCCACACAATCACCCGTCCTGTGGCCCAGGAAGCTGCATCCAAAGCACCTCGTGTTTATTCATGAGCGGCACCGCTCATCCCGCCCACACTGTTGTCTCCGGGTATCAATCACGCAGCTTTTATTTGGGGGCATCTGTTGAGGCCCCATGGACAGCCCAGGGGTAACAAATGAGGTGTTGGGGCCCAGGAGAGGGAGCCCGGTGCTGCATTGCTCTTGCTGTGCCCTCTGTGCTGCTCTGCCCCCATCCTGTGCAGCGTAGACATGAGCTCTGCGCCCAGGGCAGCGACGGGCACTGTGGCAGGCTCCTGTCTGTGCAAAACACTGAGCAATGGCAACCAGAGAGCACAAGCAGAGCAGACTGCTCCAGGAGGAACCCATGGGTCCAAAGAGCATCTCGGCATCCCAGAGCTGCGTGATCAAGGCAGGGACCCTCAAAACGTGCTCCCTCATGCAGACAGTAGCTAGGGAGAGCAGGAAACTGCAGACTTGTTCCCGTCATAGTTCCAGAGGTCGCACTATTCTGGGCTACGTCTTCTGCCCTGAAGAAGGGCAAAGCCTGGCTGTGGTGGGCATTGTAACCACTAAATCCATTGAGGCCCTGGGGAGATCCCTGCCAAACATCAGAGAAGTGAGAGGGTGGGCAGCAGCACTGAGGTGGATGAAGCTGTGCTGGGATTCAAGTTGCGAGGCAGAATGCTGCGGAGCTAAAGCAGCAGCTCATAGGCAGAAGAAGTGAATCCCAGAACTGTGTTATGGGCCAGGTCACGATTTTCCTTTCTTTCCTGCCAGAGAAGAGCAGTTTCTCTTCGAGGAAAACTTCTCCTCTTCCCTCTGTGGTACATTAAGGAGAAGGTCATCATGGGAAGCAACAGTTGGACTCAGCACCAAAACTGAACTTGGTCATGTCAAGAGACTCACATAATTCAAAATACAGAAGCTCAAAGAAATAAACAAGTCACTGGAGTGTCCTGGAGACACGAAGATTTACAGGGCACAGACATAATGAATGGCAGCCAGCAGGTCATGTCAAAGAAACCTGTCATCTCTTCTGTCTTCAGGCCTGGGTTGGCAGAGGTGGCTGAGCTGATGCAGACGACAAAATAATAAAAGCATCTCCTGTCTGGAAGCTGATGCTCATCAAATTCAGCCTTAAAATAAAAGCTACAACCTTAGAGCTGACAGGAAAAGTGGTGAAAAAATAAAGCAGCTATCAGTGGCTGACCATGACCATGTCAGGCTGGATCTTCTTCCTAAGCCAGTGCTATTACCCTGCTTCTGGAAGTGGAGTCACAGCCTCTGTGTGCAGGTTGGGAAGGGGAGTAGGGCTGGACATGCGTGGAGGCTCCATCCTAGCATTCTGGTGGCAGACAGCAGGTCTGTCCCATTCCTCACCACCGTCAGATCCAGTGCATCGAGGAGGCTTGGGAAGGCCTTGGACTGAGACAGCAGCCGTGAAAAGCAAACCTGGCCCAGCAGCTCAGGGAGCAGATGGTGCCACCAGTGGAGGGAAGAGAGGAGACACCTCCACGTGCGGGCCGGGAGTCAGCACAATGGCACGGCTCCCCTGCCAGTACCCGGAGCTGTCTGTTGGGTCAGCGAATGCGTCCAAGTGAGCAAACATATAAATCTGATCACCCACAAATGCATTTGTCCTCTGTCTTGCATATAAACGTGAGAGAGCTGTTTCCGCAGTGTGCACATCTGCGAGTTCCACAGCAACTGGGAAGATCTCAGTGCTTTGCCTTCACCCCCATCGGCTCAGACTTGGTCCCTGAAGGAAGCTGGCTCAGCACTTCTCACAGGAGCGCTATCCAGGAAAGTATTCTTGGAAGAGCATAAGGTTACTGGCTTAAAAGTCGCCTTGTAGCCACATAAACCCAAGCACAGCTGCCAGCTGTACTTCCCTGCCTCCCCTCCTTTCAAGGCCTCAGCAGAAAACACCTCTGTAATCCTGGCCAGGAGCTCCCAGTCACCTCAGCAATTATCAGGTGCATAGGCTAGTTCCTGCCTCATCTCCCTCTCCCTATGGCCCCAATGGATTGTGTGCACTGGACTCCAATCTCCAGTGTTTAGCAAGGCCTCTAGCAAGCTTGAAGAAGATCCTGTGCGCAGAGACACCAGAGCCCCTAAACCAGAGTGTGGCCAGTGTGGCCACAGTTTGGAAACCCTTACACAAGGTTTGAAGGAAAACCATGGCCCTGGAAACCCTCAGCCTTAGGGACCCTGAAACGCCAAGGCTGAATTTGCAAGCAGCACCCTGCCATGCACGTTCACGTGGCAGGAGGAGATGGAAACCCTCGCTGCAGCCAGGGCTCCGTGCACGTGGTGGCCCTGTGCAAGGGGCAGCCATGGGCTAGGAGAGCCTGCCAGACAAGGCAGACAAAGACAGTGCTGTTCTCCCTCCTCAACCCCATGGAGAACCTGAATATCTCACCACAGGTCACTTGGAGAGAGCCACACTGGGAACCAGATCTCCCAGACGTCAGGTGAGTGATTGCACCCCAGTCACCACCCGCTGAGTCTGACAGTGCTTAGGATTAGCCCAGCAGTCTTGCTAAAGAATCTGCTTTCAGCAAGGTTATTAAATGCGTCGCTTTTAATTGCCATCCCAGGACAGTGCCACTAGACCTTCTCCTGGCCCAGGTCAAACCACTCGCTGTGCAAGAGAGGGCAAAAGCAGGTAGGTAGGAAGGAAATAGATGGGAAAATCAACATAAGATTAATCCTTGCAAAAACTAAGTATCTTCTGATTGAAAGCAGAGAATCTGGGAAGCTCGGGGAATCTGGAGGCTGAAAAAATTTATCTCCTTTCTGGGCAGGTGCCCTGGGATGGGGCTTTGACTGCGAAAAGTATCATCAGGGGAGGGAGGATGGTTGGCAGATAAGCACCTCACCATGTTGTATTCCAGCCAGTCCACATCCCTCCTCTGCTGGGAGCATGTTTTCCATGAGCTCTGTGTTTTGGAGACCTCACTTCCCACTAATGAGATGCTTCCTAGGTTGTAATTCGGACAAGTTGGCTTCAGTTAAGAGAAAACCAGAAGGAAAATCCTTCCAGTCCTTCCGGCTTCTGTAATTGAATGCAAATTGCTCCGTAAATATCTGCAGCCTAACACCCCTGCAGCCACGGAGCGGAGCAGGGAGTGCCTTGCTCCAGAAGGGATGGTTTCTACCACAGGGTGATTTTCCCGGCATGCATACTTGGCTCTTCATGACAAAGGGAGAGGGCTGGGAGGCACCTCCCCAGCCATCATTCTCACTTCACGGAGGCGATGACAGGGTGGACAACATATGTGTTCCTCCCACTGCCCCCTGGTGCACTTCCTTGCCCACCACCCTCATCCTCTCGCAGATGGGCCCATCTCTGGGGACCCAAGGCCCGTGCTGGCTGGGTCAGTGGCTGCCTGGAGAGTCCTTTCAGGCAAGGAAGTGTTTAGAGGAAGAGCAATGACCTGTCTGCGAGGGATCTTCTTCAGGAGAGTAAATGATACCAATTCTGGGTGGAGGGAGCGAAGAAATTCTGAAAGGAGACAGTTGCCCCTGGCTTGTTTGACATGGGCTATGTGGTGAAGGTGGGAACCCCTGTTTCTTCCTGGAGCCACTCTGGACCCTAGGCACCCCTTGCCCAGTGTCAGAGAAACCTGTCCACAGCCCCTACCTGCCTTTCACATTCATAGCAGGGTGCCTCATTGCAAGCAGGAAGCTGTTACAGGGACGTTGCAATTGCATCCAGCATCCAAGTGCCAGGAATGCAACTTCTTCCCCATCTCTGTGACCACCACTCTCCCCCATCGGGCACAGGAAAGCGGCTGGTCTGAGCTCCAGCGCTTCCTGCTTGGAAAAGAGCAGGAATGACACTAAGAGCATCACCTGGCCCATAACCTTTGAAGAAATCCCACTACAACCTGCTCTCTCCTGGCCACCTGCAATGAGCCACAAAGGAGAAACAGGTCTGAAGAATAGGAGGGATCACAGGGAGCCCAATGGGGCCATTTGTGCTGGTGTGAGCCCTGCCAGGGTCGACTGGGGTGTGGGCACAATCAGGAGGTGTGCGGCAAGCAAGGGGTGAAAGGGAGCAAGACAATATGTGATCTGCCCCACCACTCTCTCTCCAAGAGCCTCAGTGGGGAAACCACTGCTAAGGAGAAACCTCCCAGTACATAACAGCAAACTCACTGGGTGCTGCAGGAAACAACAACCCTGGGCCACCCAGAAGAGATCGTCCTGGCTCTCTCTTCATCCATTTACAATAAATTCCTCCTAAACGCTCACAGGCCTCACAGGCCCTGGGACAAGGGGTGCTCTGCACTATGGCCCATGTACCACACTGGCACTGCTGCCCACAGGCTGTGTATTAGCACGGAGACACCAACGCATCGCCACTCCAGCCTGGTGGCATGTGTGGTGTGATGAGGAGATGCCAGTGAGCCTTCAGCCTCAACTCGGTTGACAGCAAGTTCCCCCATTGCTCAGCCCGTCCTGTCCCACCAGTGGGAAGAGGCATCTCCAAGCACCCAGCATGACCCAGTGACAAGATGCAAATGCCACACACATGCAAATGCAGTAAGCTGTGAACACCTCGGTGCAGACACAGGCGCATGCAATGAGATCGATGGATACAAAAACATGCTCCCAGGGAGACATTCAATCAGGCAAAGGGAATGGTCCCAGATGCCCAAACTTGCTAACAGACAGATGCAAACATTGAGCAAGACAGCCAGGGTTCTGCGACTTGTGTGTACACACAGTCAGACACATCCATATACAATACCTCATTAAACATGGGCAGGGTACAGTCCCAGATTAGGTCTGGCTGGGCTGTGGGCACCAGGCCAGCCTGGGATCAGGGTTCAAATTCGGCTTTGACAGTCTCGAAATCTTACAAGCTGTTCTCATGGGTTTCCATTGCTCTGGACTGTCAGCTGTCACAGAGGAACTTCGGGGCAACCCTGGTCTAGGAGAGGGGGCAACATGTTAAAGTCCATCTACTCCCAAAAGCAGGTTCAGATCTAGTGATCCAAATTCAAACCACTTTCTCTGCATTGCAAAGGGGATTCCAGCTCAGGGCTCTTGCACATCAGACCCTTCTCCACGGTGTCTGGGGATCCACCCATGCACCAGGCACATGTTGGGGCTGTGGAAAGCAATGCTGATGGATTAGCAGCCCTTCTTCAATGTGCTGCAAACACAAGGAGCCAGGAGCAGGGGAAGCTTTTCAGAGTGATTAATTTCCTTCATTCTCACACATGCATTTCCTCCCCAGCTTTAATCTGTGGATCCTTCTCACTGCTAATCACTCGTCACAGTGACTGCAGCGATGGCCCTGGCTCCCAGCCGGAGCTCAACAATGCTCCAGGGTAGCTCTGGTGAAGATCCTGGGGCTCCTGAGACACTCAAGACCTCTTAGCTCAGCCAAACCCGTCAGGACCTCAGAGCAAGGGCAATGCACATGACCTTGCAGACTTTCCCCCAGGTTGCTCTCAGAAAAGTGACAGGACACATCTCCCTTCATTGGGATTCTCTGCCTTATCAGGGGCTTTGCTGCCATCTCTCAGTGCAATGAGGAAACACAGCAAGGGAGCTGATACGCCCAATCTGGTCCTCGGAGATCATCTTGTAGCCTGAGAACAGCCTGCTCTGGCCCATCGTTTCCCCTGAGCCTTCAGGCCACCATTGATGCAGCCACAGTGTGACCAGCATCTTCACAGGAGAGCGGTCCCCATCAGGGATGGTGTGAGAAGGGACCCAGGTAACTGCAACGCAGGGGCTCACAGGGGATGAATGTGGAAGGATTTCGCACAGCTGGGAACCACGCAGGCCTGGCAGAGGCCTTCACAGTGTACAGCCTCTCACTTTACTTGGGGTCTGTGGAGGAGTGAAGGGTGAGCATGAGGGTTGAGGAAATAAAAACCCACACAGCTTTTCCATTAAAAAAAATCTGCTACAGGCTTGTGATATTTTGCCAATTCTTTATGAATGCATAATTTCAAGAAATAACAAGCTCTCTACTTGTCATTGCAGAAACAAAACCTCCTGGCACATAGCTGGCTTCTCCCATCCCTTATCTCACTGTGTGGGCAGCAAGTTGCCTGTCAGTATCTAAAACACTGTCTGAACCTGCCTCCTTTCAAGGCTCTGTACCTCCCTTCTAGTTCAGTTTGAGTCCGTTGAGTCAGTGATGTTGCCTTGCTGGCTCCAGCTCCAAGCCACTCATCTCCTGTCCCCACCTTGAGCCTTCCAGCATCCCTCCTTGTTCCCATTCCTCGCTCATTGCTTTTGCTCCTACTGGTAACACTTCATTTTCCATTACCATCCCATGGTCAGACTACTGTGCCTGGCCCTTCTTTCCAGTTCAACAAACCTTGCTCCCTCAAAATCAGTATAGGGGAGGGATTACTCTTTGTGCTAAGTTTTTTTTTTTTTTTAACCTCCCAAAGGCTGGTGGTTGCTGTAGCAAGTGGTCTCCGCAAAAGAAAAGGCTGAAGAGATCAGGGATGGGCAATGAACTGTTGTGGCTGGCCCAAAGCGAGCTCTGACTGTGATGCTGCTCTTCCCATTCCCATGTCTCTTTTGCTGTGCACATGACCAGGCCTCTCCGAGAGCAGCCAAGTCAGCAGTCAGCGAGATGGGGTTTGGGTCAAGGAGGAGTGCTGATGCATCAGAAGGTCACCGGGCCTAAAGGGATGGTCAGGCATAAGGACCAGGCATCCCTGTGGAAGGAGACAGGTCATCCATCACCAGCTTGTGAGAGTGTCTTGCCTTTTCTTCTTGGGACAGGCAACGAACACTAGCAAGGCAAGCAATCTCCCCGATTGGCTGCAGACATGGAGCAGCAATTCCTTCTCCACATAATTTCTGAGTGTGACCATAAACTCTAATTTGCCCAGTTTCTCCCTCATGAATGCCAGATGGGCTTCAGAGCCCATATGAGCATTCTGGAGAGAAGGGAAGCCAGAGTGTCCCCAGAAACCAAATCTCTGGTGCCAAGCCTGGGAAAGAGAAACACTTCACATCTTCATTGTGTCACCAAGTCCTCAGCGGTACATAGCAACAGGGAAATGCAATTATTGAGACAAATGCAGCTGCCTCCCACATGAAGGAAACAGAACTGGCCAAAGTCAGGAAGCTCAGGATGGGGGGGATGGAGAAAATTTTCATTAAATACTTTTTTTATGACAGTAGAGCTAAGAATGCAGTTCCTTCTGCAATGACACTGCACACGCGTGCAGGCACACACACACAAAACAAACAAACAAAAGCCCTAACACACACTGAGGTCCTCCAGCAATGCCTTGAACTGGTTTGTGGGAGGGCTCTCCTACAATGCCACCATCTCCACAGCCTCTCCTCTCCTGCTTTGACAAAAGCAAGCGTTACACATGCCTCAAGAAGACAGTCCCAGAGCCAGTAACTACGGCCCATTTGCTGTTCTTTCCATTGTTCAGCCTTAATGAATTGCCAGTGAGGGATGACCTTTGTGTCCCTCCTGAACAAAGAAACAAATACATTTCTCAAAATTACAGGGCAAAGAAAACATGTCAGATTGCATGATGGCCACAGAGCTACTGAACGTGCCATTGACAAAGACCACGAGAGCTGCAGCAAGCCAACAATGCTAAAGATCTGCTGTAATCAGGGAGGAATTAGGAGAGCTCTGGGTGGAGATGACACCTCAGATGGAGAAGATAGACCACCCTGAAGAACTCTGGAGCCCAGAGTCTTGCAGGTGCATCCCTGTGGCTCAGACTTTTATCAAGATCAGCACAAAAAGTCTCAAAGATCTCATCTTAGATGGGACCCTGATCTGTGAGCACCCTGTGAGCAAAGGGGTCATACCTGTCCTAAAGAACTAACTATCTCCATACAGCCATGTAGTGTGTGAGCCACGTTGCCAGCCAGGAGAGCTCAGCCATTTTCTACACATGCAAGACCTCCTCCCCTTTCTGTGAGGTGAGACCTTTCATTTCTCTGTGAGGATCTGGGATACAGCCAGTGATATCCACCGCAATATTTCCTTAAAAAAATCATCCAGGTGAATTTTCTGAGGGGAAGAATGCTGCCCTATTAAGGTCATCAGAGAAGAGTTTGAGGGCAAGATTCTGAGAACAGAATGATTCTGAGAACATCTATGGATTGGAACAACTAACGAAAGATGATGCTACAGGTGTCTAGCCTACCACAACCACCTCTTGCCGAGACTAGAAGATGCAATAGGAACCCAGGGAAGTAGAAGGGACCAGGAAGGTATCACCTCAAAATCGGTTGCACCAATTGGCGCCAAGGTCCACAGCTGCACCACTGTTTCAGTGCTAGGACTGAACTCTGAAGCACCAAGTCTTGGGCTGATTCAGGGAGATCAGCAGCACACTAGTTACTTTTCCTCCCTGCATCAGCTCTCCAGGGTTATCTCATCACCGTTCCCTGTGTCTGTGGCTCAGCTGTCCTACACCTGCCCTGACTGCTGGTTTGGGGGCTGGGTGCAGCAGCAGTCAGATTCAGCAGTTGTTGATTTATTTTTAAATTCTCCTTTTTGCCTCCTCTTTCCATGGCAGCCCTGACTGTTCAAGGGTGGAGAGACTTCACTGACATCGAGGCTGTGCATTTGCCTGAGATGTCTAGGCCACTTGAGATCTCACTCCATGGCCCCCTCATCTCTAGGCTTTAGAGGAGATGAAGATATTTCTCCAATACTTTCTACTTTTCATTATGTTGCAAACTATTTTCTGTATCAGCTGCTCCACCCAAATCCCTGCCAATGTCCAAACATCTGCAACTCCTTAGCAAGTGGCATTCCCTTTATTTCATTCTCACTGCTGGAGTTAACCTTCCTGCTTCCCAGCCGCCTAGAGGCATGCACTGCACATCTCTTGGGGTTTTGTTTTTTCTTTTCTACAGCATCCACTCTGCTGAGCATCTAAGGTCTCGTAACCACTTCTCTCCATCCCATCCAGTTGCAGTAAAGACAAGCTTCTGCTCATGGACAGCAATGCTGCTTTGTGGCTCTACAAGTGTTAACACTGCAGTCCTTGAGCTGTAGGCACATGAGCATTGACTTGTTCTCTTTCCTGACATGTTTCTTCATTTAGGAGCTGTTTTTTCCATGGATTTTGGAGCTCCTGTAGAATGTTTAAGCCATTGCTGCTTGTGTGCAGAAGCATAGCTTCTATCAATGCCTGGTGTAAAGAGTAGGAGGACCTTCTCCCTGCCTTCTGTGCTCATGATGGCAGCTGCCAGCTTTTTCTCTCCCTCCCTTTGAACCAACTTTTTGCTGAGGTCTGTCATTCCAAAAGACATCCACCTATGCAAACACAGTGGTTTATCCTTTCATTCTCACATAGAACCACCATTCTTCTTCCCTGGCACCTTGCAACATACACTGTGTCCAGAGTTAAGCCCTCCCTATCTACTCTCACTGTGACTTTCTTTCAAGATGGACACACTCCATGTTTCTTCAGCTAAACAAATCCTCTTTGGGTAGACCTTTTACCCTGTCTATACCAGTTCTCACTCTGCCGTTCTGCACTTGTGACCAGTTTCTTTACATTGCCAAGCAGGGACAATGCTTCCTCGCATGCCCTCTTCACAGCGATCAGACAGCCTACCCTGCAGACAGCCTGCAGCATAGTTACCTTCTAATGCCTCATCCAGTTAGATTTCCACATTGATACCTGCATCCAGTCATTTGAACACCCATGCATAGATTGCTTGGAGTTCTTTCATTCCTTAAATACTCCAGCAGCAATTCTGAGTTGTTTCAAAACACAGGGCAACCTCAATGATTGTTGATATCTTCTTGGGAATCTGCAAGCAACTGGGGCAGGAGAAGAAACTCTCCACCCCACCTGCCCCAGCTGGTGGCCATGGGATACTATGAGGGAGGGGAGGGCAGCAGAAGAGTTGGGGTAGTGTTGTTTCATGTCACTCACTCTGCACCAGCTCGGGCAGGACCAATCATTGAAGAAATGAAGGACAGATGTAAGCAGTGGTGGATTCATGCCGCCTGCTATGAGCAAGAACAAGGAGTCAGAAAAAATGACATGAGAGTTTTCAATCTGAGGACACTCCTTCCCTGCTCAGTGTTTGGGTCTGGGAAGCAGTTGGAAAGTGAAAGGAGTTGATACTTTTTCTGGCAGTTGAGTTCAGCAGGGGTCAGAGCTAATCCAAGCAGAGCCCACAGGAGGGGAGGGAAGTGGTGGAGTGAGTCAAGCACTGACACAACGAGAGGTAAAAGCTGTGTCAGACACTCCCGGGAGGGAGGAAGCAAATGTATAAGCAAAACAAAACTGTCTGGAGCTCGTGAGGTTGATGGTGGGTCTGCAGAAGGCTCTAATTTTACATTCAGCTGCTGCAGGGAGCATGGAGTGAGAGCAGGGCTCGGGGTGCTGCTGTCATGGGCCATGGTGCCTGCCTGTATGTCGGCAGAAGAGGGACTATTTTAATTCACCCATGTTCCAGGGAAAGAGGCCTCAAATGCACCAAGATGCCAACAGTCCACAGATCAGCTCATGGATGGTCTGGATTCATTTTAGGTCTCATCTTTGAGCAGGACAGGGATGGTCCTGTGGGAGCTCAACCTGATAGATTCAGCCTATGGATCATGTTAAGACTGCTGTGACATCCCAGAAACACTCAACACAGTTCCCCGGGCCCTGCATTTGCCCATGGCTCCAGCCATTGGAGTTGTTGTCACCAAGGAAAGCTCAGCACCCCAGAAGGAGCAGAGATCAGGAGAAACTCAACAAAAATGAGCTGTAGCTCTGCGGGCAGCGCTCTTACCTACTGCCTGTGCTAAGTAGCTCCTGTCCTGGCTCAAGACTGCCTTGTAGTAGTCCAGCTGGATACTGCTAGCACCAGGCATGGCATGGGAGAGGCTTTCCTTCAGCTGATCCTCCTGGCAACCAGACACAGCGTCAAACCCAGGACTGCTGGAGTGCGCAAGGGGCTGGACCACCAAAGGAGCTGGTCATTCGGTGTAAAAACCTCCCAGCGTCAGCGTGCAGGTTGCATTCAGCTGTAGTACAGACACTACTGGAGTCCACACCTAGAGATGGTAAGGTGAGCAGAGCCATCAGTCTTTTTGTGGACAAACATCAAGAGGTCATGTTGGAAGCTTCTGCAGACACATCATTCTGTGTTTAATTCAACAGAAAATTTGGGGCAGCACACAAGTGCAGAGAACTAGAACTGATCTAGATCCAGGATGAGATTGTTGCCTGCTTGACTGTTGACAAGGGTTGACTTGACATTACGTTTTGGGCACAGACCCAAATCACAGGATGATACTAAGCAGCATGTGATAATAAAATCAACACTGGGCAGCCAGAGTCTATTTGCTTTAGATCAGGGGGATTAGTAAATTTTTTACATATTTGTTAACAAACAGTGGGATATTTGTATGGAATTGTTTGGGCCAAATCCATCTTCCAGCTGATGTCATTTCTTTTTTCCTTACACATACTTTGTGCTCATGTAAAATTTGGGCTGGAGGAAAAAGATAAATTTATCCCCTACAGGTATCTAAAAATCTAGAATGTATGGTTTTCTAGTGATCATGATTTTTCTGCCCCAGGGGATTCCTTTCAAAATAAAGTGATATACACAAAAAACACTGATGTTAAGGGCATGCAGGTACAGAAATGCACACATGTCCTGTCCCACCAACCAGCCTGAGGAATCCCACTCCTGGGACACTGCCTGCATTTGCAGGGATGGAATAAATGTTCCTTAAACAGCTGCCTGGCCCTGATCTTCAGCTTTGCACCAGGTCTGGGAAAAACAGGCACTGAAAGAACTTAAAGCAATTTCAGCAACAACCATTCACAGGATTGGAAAAAAAGTCTTGCACACACAAGCAGTCTGGGACATTTCAGTTTCTTTACCTATGTCTTCTGTCTTTAAGATTTTGACTCTTTAAATTTCTTAGTCTTTAAGTTGTACCTAAAATGAATTACACATCCATTTTTTTTCCATGACTGCAAGAGTTAGAATCTTCCTTTTCCTTGCTAAGAAAATGAAATGAAATGAAATGAAATGAAATGAAATAAAATAATAAAATAAAATAAAATAAAATAAAATAAAATAAAATAAAATAAAATAAAATCATAGTGGAAGTCTCAAGCTTGGTCCTTAGGAGATATTTCCTGTAGCACGTGACTCAGGAAGGACAATCTGGCATAGCTGCAGCGCAAAGTCACAGCTGCGGGACACGTGTCCTTCTCCCTAACCTCCACACAGTCCCCCAGTAGCTGCATGCGGGAGTAGGAGGGGCTTTCCCAACCTGTGGTGGAGAGGAGAAGGGAGAGGAGGCTGGAGGAGGAGCAAGAGGAGAAGACTTGATGCAACCATCATATGCCTCAGAAATGCAATATAACGGGTGGGTGCAGATTTTTGATCTTGGGGAACAGCCACACTTTGCCTCTTGACAACACCCAATTCACATACCAAACTGCAAGGGATGACTCCAGATGGCTCGGCCATGAGGACGGCTGAAGCCCCTCCTAGTGCAAGCATTGGACCTGCAGCCTTTTGAAAGTGAATCCGGCCTTTTGGCATAAAAATGTTCCAGCTCCAGCAGGCTAATCTGTGAGCAGGGCTGAGCCAGGGTCCCATGAACCTAACCACACAGCATCCAAGGGGTTAAGAAAACCAAACCTGCCACAAGAGATTTGAACAGAAACTCCGCTAGAGACCTTGAAATCCTGTTAATTGATGCCACACATGTGCTGCATTTAACCTCTGCCCTTTGCTGTAATAGTTTACACAAGTGGCACAAAGGCCGATGTTTCCTGATGTACGGGATTGCCATGTGATGCTCGCAGCGCTGCAGTCCACCCCCAGGGACGGTGAGGCCTACGCTGCCCCCTAGCCCTGGTGGACACCCCCATGGCGAGCTGTGGAAGTCCTAACCAGATATGTTTGCTTGGGAACGTACTTCACCGAGAAGAGTCTCTTCTTCCTCATCTGAGCAAGGAGGTCAGGTCCTCACCTGCTCACATGGCAGTGAGATTCTTAATGTCAAAGTTGTTTGTGAAACGTCTTTTAGGCATATCACGTCTCAAACACTTGAACAGGAATCAGGCTCTGTTTGAGGACAAATCTTGGGCAAAGGAAGAGTTAAAAGTTCAATTACCCAGCCACTTCCAACAAAGCTCTGGTCATGGTCACCATAGTAAATACAATCCCTTCAGCTGGTGCTCAGGAAGGCAGCTTCTCATCAGTGTTCCCAAGCGCTGCTGAGTCTCACCCTGGCATGGTGGAGAGATGACTACTGTTACTGCTGTTCAGTGCTACTACTATGGGAGCAGCCTCTTCTCAACTCTGCTAATGCTAGCCTTGTTCCTTGTCACTTGAGAAAGACACTCTAGAGTTAACACTAAAAACACAAAAATCAAAAGAGCCATAGCCATTGTCAGGCCCTATTATATCCAGACAAAAGATAGGATAAACTACTCCTCCCAGGTTTAACTGTCTTTAAAATACCAAAGAAAAACCCACTCAGTGAATGTGAGGCCAGAACTAAAGTGGAGCCTGATTCTTTGCTGTCCTTCTGGACTTTGTTTAGGCCCATGCAGCACGCAGAGCAAAGTGAGAGTAATGTGGGTCCCATCTGAGACACTGACAGTTTGCAATATTCATGCAAGAAGGTGAGTAGCCTCCCCAACATGACTGAGAAAGAAGTTATCCATTTCCAAGAAGCCAAGGAGAAATGTGCCTCTCCACCGCATCAGAAGCATTTTCAGCTCCTTTCCAGTTTGCTGAGGTGGACTGTCAAGTGAAGTCACAAGTGTACATGCTCTGTGAGGTCTGGGTTCAGAACAAGACTGGCAGGCTTGTCTGAAAGTCTTCCAAGACTTTCACTTGCACTTAAATGCGGCGATTTCTCATCACTTCTGAATCTGAAAAAGAAGAACTTGGTAGTTCCCACCAGACATATGTCAAACTTCAGTTTGTTTTCCGTGCTGCCCAGGCTTCAATGTTTGACAAACTGGAGTGTTACGCTGGCAGTAGAGCAATGCAAAAGATGCAGGAGAGGAAGGTCTCAGGAAGAAGCTAGGAGACAACGGCACTTTCTGCTACTAGGGAAGGTCCCAGGGGCCACCTGAAATCTAGAAGAACTAGAGAAGTTTCTTTGCACTTCTATGGGAGTTAACATACCACAAAGGATGAATGTGTCCAGTTAACATATAACAGAGCTATCTCTTCAAGAAGGCTGATTCAGCCATGAGGTTTTCCCTATGGAGGACAGAGACATTACAATGGAAGTTGAGGCCCTGGCTGAAATTTTGAGATGTATATGTTGGATCCACCAAATCTCCAGGTTGGGATTAGACAAAATATTGTACTCATGTCACAAGGGTTGTGCCATCAGGATGACCAGTCCTTCGGCCTCTCAGCTATGATGAAGAAGCGCCTTACTGTCAGCACAACACCCCACAATCATAGAATCATAGAATGCCTAAGGTTGGAAGGGACCTCTAGAGGTCATCTAGTCCAACCCCCCTGCACACGCAGGGCCACCTAGAGTACGTGGCACAGGACTGCATCCAAGCAGGTCTTGAAGATCTCCAGAGATCGAGACTCCACAACCTCTCTGGGCAGCCTGTTCCAGTGCTCTGGCACCCTCACTGTCAAGAAGTTCTTTGTTAAGTTCCCATGGAACTTTTTATGCTTCAGTTTGTGGCCATTTCCTCTGGTTCTGTCAGTGACCACCAGTGAAAAGAGGCCAGCCCCATCCTCCTCATTGCCTCCCTTGAGGCACTTATAGACACAGATCAGGTCCCCTCTCAGCCTTCTCTTCTGCAGAGAAGGATTGAAACCCTACCAGTATATCAGGTGAAAAGTGGATTCTCCTTTCTTCTAGAGATGACTAGGAAACATCATCAGTAAGGAGTAGTAGCAGAGGTGGATAATCAGATGAAACAACAGTACGCATCATGTAAAGTATATCCTAGCTAAGTTGACATACCATAATTAGCATATCCTCTGGTAAATGAAATAAAGTGTAATGAAATAAAGTCATAAAGACAAAGAAAATGAAAGATGAACTACTTACTATGGTATCAGTGACCATGAAGCACATGATCAACCCAAAGCTGTGTTTATACTGTGGCTTTTTGCATTGCCACTTTTATTGCCATCTTAGCCATAGTGCTTCATGGAACTGGACCCTGTATGATCAAGTGTTTCAGAGCCATGATCAAGTTTTCAGATTTGAAAGAAATGCTGACACTTCTCTATATATCTAGGTGCAACACCAGTCCATGATGTCAAGTATCATGGAGGCAGAGTTCTTGGAAGCAGGAGACTAATATGATAAGAGCATATCCTTATCTACTCACATTCCTACTTGTCCAATACTCAGAAATAACATTTGTGTTAGAGGCATAGTCTAGAAAAATCACCATCCCATGAAGAATGGCAGACTGCTGATGTTTAGATTTTTTCCATTTCAAAACATCCTTTCACTCACAAATTGCTCCACAGAAGAAAATTCTTGAAAATTTCCCTTTTCGAATCATATAGAAAGTGGCAAAATAAAACATAAATTTAAAGATTTTTTTTTAATTCTGTTTGGAAAGTGGTGTGAGCACCCTTCTTAACAGCCCCAGCTGGTGGCAAAGTTGGACCGCAGCGTTTGACTCGTGACTTTGAGTGGCGCAGGACAAAACACTCATTCCTGGGACGGGGGAGGTGACAGCTCCGTGCTACTACTGGCAGAAGTGGTAGGTTGTGGAGCTACCACAGGAGCTCAGCCTTTAGGTGGAAACTCATCACAGTGATCCCAACACTCAGCCATTCAGGCTGCTCAGGGCAGGACAGAACTTCTCCCACAAAACCCAAGGGAAGAGGTTTGTAGAGGTGGATGAATTTCAGGCAGGACACCAAGTCTAAACACTGTCCTTCTCTCCAAGTCCTATTTTGATGAGATCTTAGGGCTACCAAGCTCCAGCACTGAGCATATGCTGTGTTGTTTTCCCTGCCCAGCATCCCTTGTGTGCTGCCTGCCAGACACAGGGCACGGTGCTCACATGCCACCCAGCACCAGGCCCTGTCCCTGAAGCATCTCCAAACGGGGGGAAATGCCGAAATCAGGTGCCGGGAGCAGATGGTGGCGGGAGCAAGGCCAAGCCCAGCCAGCAGGGAGCTGCACAAGCACCATCACCTTCTCCCCCAGGCTGCACACACAGACCTCGCGCTAGGGCTACCTCCAAATAAGATATGAAGCCAGCACTGCTCGAATTTGATATCATGAGAGGGAGACAAAGCAAACTCACCCCCAGGCTAATCATCGAGCCTCTTATTTTATCTTCAAATGTTCCTGTGCGCAGCCATTAAAGCTACCCAGCCAATATCCCAGAGACAATTCTCTTTGAACGACCGCTTTGTCTGGTAACTTTATTTACACTTTTGATGCCAATGTTTATCCACTCTTTAAAAAGCTATTCAGAGTGTCTCCCAAATTAACTTCAGATGTGAGAGCAATGGGAACATTCCCTACATCATATTTCATACACTTTTGTGTTATTTAATTCTTGGAAACTCTTTTTTTTTTAATATAAAAATATTTTTAAAAAAATCTCCAAGGTTTTGGAGAGTATAACCTCTCCCTGTGTGGTCTGCAAAATCTGGCTGTAAGGCTCTTTCCTAAAGTTCACAAACTCCATTATAAATCGTCTCCTTGTCTTGCTTATTAGGTTTCTGTTTTTACTGACATACATCCTGGATAAGAAAATACCCTAAATGGCTTCTGCCACCAACAGGCCTGCACCATGGCATGAGGTGTTCTGCCTCAGGATGGCCAGCACAGCTGCCCTAATGACATGGGGTGGGATGGAGTGGAATAGGATCAGGTGAGATGCAGTGGAATAGGAGGAGATAGAGTGGAATGAGACATGATGGAACAGAAGAGAATGGGATGGAAGCACCTGCTTTCTCCTTTTCTCTGCAAACCCCTGCTCAGATTTCAGCCCTTTTCCTCAAGAACCACAGAAGGGTTGAGGTTGGCAGGGACCTCTGGAGAGCATCCAGTCCAACCCCCTGCTCTAGCAGGGACACCCAGAGCACGGGGCACAGGGTAGCATCCAGATGGGTTTTGAAGATCTCTATAGAAGGTAATCAGGAGTAGTCAGCATGGATTCACCAAGGGAAAGTCATATTTATTTGATGAACCTGATAGCCTGCTATGATGAGGTGACTGGCTGGGTGGACGATGGGAGAGCCATGGTTGTGGTCTACCTTGATTTCAGCAAGGCTTTCAACACCGTCTCCCATAGCATTCTCATAGGAAAGCTCTGGAAGTGTGGACGGGATGAGTGGACAGTGAGGTGGACTGAGGATTGGCTGGATGGCAGAGCCCAGATGTTATGGTAAATGGGGCTGAGTCCAGCTGGAGGCCTGTGGCCAGTGGTGCCCCGCAGGGGTCAGTCCTGGGCCCGGTGCTCTTCAAATTGTTCATCGATGACTCAGACGAGGGCACAGAGGGCACCTCAGCAAGTCTGTAGATGACATCAACCTGGGAGGAGTGGCCGATACTCCCGAGGGCTGCACTGCCACTCAGAGGGACCTGGACAGGATGGAGAGTTGGGCAGAGAAGAACCTCATGAGGTTCAACAAGGACCAGTGCAGGGCCCTGCACCTGGGCAGGAATAACCCCAGGCACCAGCACAGATTAGGAGTTGACCTGCTGGAAAGTAGCTCCGCAGAGAGGGATCTGGAAGTCCTGGTTGACACCAACTTCTCCACGAGGCAGCAATGTGCCTTCGTGGCCAAGAAGGCCAATGGGCTCCTGGCTGCAGCAGGAGGAGCGTTGCCAGCAGGGCCAGGGAGGGGATCCTGCCCCTCTGCCCAGCTCTGGGGAGGCACCTGGAGCACTGGGGGCAGCTCTGGGCTCCCCAGGACAGGCGGGACATGGAGCTGCTGGAGAGGGGCCAGCACAGAGCGACAGATGATGAAGGGATGGAAGCAGCGACCGTGTGAGGAGAGACTGAGCGAGCGGGGCCTGTTTAGCCTGGAAAAGAGAAGGCTGAGAGGGATCTGACCAACATGGACAAGCACTTGAGGGGAGAGTGTAGGGAGGATGGGGCCAGGCTCTTCTCCGTGGTGGCCAGTGACAGGACAAGGGGGAAAGGGGGCAAGTTGAACCCCAGGCAGTTCCATCTCCACGTGAGGAAGAACTTCTTTGCTGTGAGAGTGCCCGAGCCCTGGCACAGGCTGCCCAGAGAGGCTGTGGAGGTTCCTTCTCTGGAGATCTCCAAACCCACCTGGATGCCACCCTGTGCCCTGTGCTCTGGGTGTCCCTGCTGGAGCAGGGGGTTGGACTGGGTGATCTCCAGAGGTCCCTGCCAGCCTCAACAATTCTGTGGTTCTGTGATTCTGTGAAGGAGACTCCACAACCTTTCTGGGCAGCCTGTGCCACGGCTGTCACTCTCACAGGAAAGTTCTTCTTTGCATGGAGTTGGAACTTCCTATGTTTCAACTTACACCCGTTATCCCTTGTCCTGTCACTGGCCACCACCAAGAAGAGTTTGACCTCATCTTATTTACATCCTCCCCTCAGGTATTTGCACATTTTGATCAGATCCCCTCTCAATCTTCTCTTCTCCAGGCTAAACTGGCCCAGCTCGATTAATCTTTCTTCACATGATAGATGTTTGAGTCCCTTAATCATCTTCATTGCTCTATGTTGGACCCTCTAGAAGTTCCACATCCCACTTGTACTGGGGAGCCCAGAACTGCACACAACGCCTTAAGGAAAAGGAAACTTAGACTTTCCACAGAGGAAGAGGAAGCCTAGACTGAGCAGTGCCACACCAATGAGTACTTGGATGGCTGGGGCAGGCCCTCAGGAGGTTGTTGCAGTGGCTCTGCATATGCAAGCCCCAGTCTCCTGCCTCTCCAGGAGATGCCTGCACCACAGCCACTTGGAGACAGGCCACAACCCTGTGAAGGTCCAGCAGACCAGCTACGGTGACTAACAACAGAGACAGGTACCATCAAGACACCTACAGGCTGGATTAGTCTTTCCTATTCCCTTCCTAGTCCTAATGATCTGATGTGGATCAGAGCATAGGGTTGCAGGCTCTTCACCTCAGCCGAGCTCAGCTTCCTCCACTGTTGATTGACGCTGGGTTGACTGATGGCCTCCTGCCTTGCAGTGGCTAAGCCTCTTCGTGGTTCCCATCTCTCAGCAGGAAGCAGGGATGCACAGACATTTCACAGGCACCATTTCAGAGACAGCAATGACCCAAGCGACAGCAGTGCCTGGAATGACTCAGTGCCCAATCAGATAGCATCACCACCTCTGTGCTTAAGTTCTCCACCGTTTGGATTTTGGGCTTTGGTTTTACAGCTGTCAGACAGGTTAAAAGGCCTCTTCCAAGTTGGACTGGGTTTCAGAAAAAAAAAATGTGGTAGACAGCTTGAGTCAGACTGCAAAACCACCTGACACAGCCCCAAATTGTGTGCTAAACTTCATGCCAACATGACATCACCAGCCCATCTGTCCCCATGGCAGAGGGGCTTCCCTCCCTCAGACTCTCCGGAGAAGAGGAAAACAGTCAGTCTAAGGACTGCTCAACAGATCCGGAAACAGAGACTCCTGCTTCTGGGCCAAATCAGAGAGGAGACCAATGAAAACTGTTCCACCTCCTGGGACACTGCAGCTGTGAACAAACCTCTGGGCAACGCTAAGAAGGACTTGATGACAGCAAAGGGCTCGAATGGGAAAGCAGGAATCTGCGACTTTGTATTATTTGGACTCATGAGCAAGCAAGACTTCCATGCAGTTAACACCCACCCTGCTCTAGCAACAGGACCTCGAGTGCCAGACAAATCCATTCCTGACCTAAAAAAAGGGGCTGAGAAAATGGTTCTCCACCTTGCTACGAGGAGCTGCAGGAGCTGCTGCAGGGGATCACCTGGAGGCTTCTCCATGGGTCTCCCAGAAAGACAGTGAGACTGTGAGGAGCATGCCAGGCTGCACAGCGACATCCTCTCAGCTACAGCCTCATTCATCCCCAAGTGCCGCTCATCCGGACCCCCAGGCGCCAGACACTGGGAACTGTGGTAGGGATGACATTCAGGGGGGCTGCTGGAGCTGGAGGAGAAGCCCTGGAGAGGATGCATGGGGGACTGCAGTGCTAGTCCCCCTGAGGACTGTGGCCTCAAGGTGAGGTGGCATGAACCGTTTATCACCTTCTGTTAACCACAGGGGAGCAGAGAGGGTGGTACCGCGTCCTCCTGGCAGGCTCGGATACATCCGTTATTTATAGAGCACTTGGGGATGCTCAGAAGCAAGGCGCCACAAAAAGCATGAGATGTCATTACAAAGGATATGATTTAAGGCTGAGAAGAGCTGGGAGGGAAGGGGGATCCAGTTTGCATGGAAGACTATACAAAATAAATCCTGTCCGAAAGGCTTCCCGCCTCCGCACCAGAAAGCAGAGCTGTATCAGCCGGACTGTCTCTGCCGTGCTCTCCTTCTTCCTTTTAGAGGCATGGAGAGGTTTTTTTTGCTCATCTTTGTTGCAAGACTTGCTGGTTCCCGCCAGCTGATCCATAGCCAAGGGGAGTGTCAAGGCAGGGGGAAAATAAAACCTCCAGCGCGCATCTGAGGTGGAACTTCAGCAGAGATGTCTACCCTGCTCTGGGCGACTTCCAGGCACCGAAGGCACTGGAGAGGTGCAGCATGGGGGCAGCTCAGCATGCGTGACAGTTGACAGAGGACACAGAAAAGGAAAAGTTCATGAACCAGAACCCACCATTATCAATTCACCATCACTCCATTCCTCCTGCCACCCAGACCACCTAGGCTTAGGCTCCCCTTAGCAGAAGGATACATGTGCGCTGTTTGCTCTGCCTCCTCTTCCCACCGTTCTCAGTCCATACCTTTGCTCGAATAGCTGCTCACCTCGCCATTGAAGCAGCTCTCCAGCCCCTGTCTCCAGTGACAATCCCGGATTACTCTGCCTAGGACTGTCTGAGCTCCGCATGCCCCTGGAAAATTGAAGACTTAACTATGCACATGTGAGACGACATCCCTGCCACTGGGAGAAGATGATCCAGGGAAGCTCTGCAAATAGCCTTGCATAAGCCCTCAGCTATCACAGACATGCAGATGGGAACCGCATGCAGAAAGAGCTGGCCAGGATGTGGCCATCGGAGAGCGACTTGTGAACCACGGGCCTTTCAGCAGCTGCAGGAAGCCAAGCAGCACAGAGACACAGAGACCCAGGCTTGTGACTCATTTCACTCCATTCAGACGAGGGCTTGGGCAGGCTTTGCTGGTGCGATTCAAGACACAGCCACCTTTAGACACCTGCCCAGCCCTTCTGCTGGAGGTCAGGAGACTGCAACACGTCACAGACCCATTTTCAAATATTGCACTTAAGCATCTTACCTTATAACTCCCAGTAAAGAAGAGGCTGAGCTCACGTACCAGCAGAAATGTTCCATTCTGCCAGCCCTAATCTGAAAAAAAAAAATCAGCTTTCTCACTAATCCTTCCCTCCTTCCACACAAAGCAGGTAAGCAGTTAAAATGCCAAATCAAAGGAAATCTCTGCAGCTCTCAGCTGTCATCTGCCTCTTCATTTAAGCCATCAGCTTCCAATACACTTCTCACAATGGATCCAAGCAACACTTAGCAGAGGACACAGCATCCAGTCCAAGAAAACACTGACAATAACCAAGAAAAAAAAAAACAGTAAATAGAAATCTTGGTCCTGGAGAGGTCAGAGAAAGTTATTTCAGACATGGATGCAAAGAGGGAGGAGTCTTTTCCCACACATGGTGCCTCCTTGGGAAGGGTTTGCCTGAGCTCAGGTAGCTCTGTGTGACTGGCCTTTCTCCCTTTGCTAACACGCACTTAGCTTTCCATCTGCATCCGTTGTTCCTGAAGTTCTCCTGGTGTTTCCCAGGCTACAAGCGAGGGCTGGTATCCCACTCCCAGTGGGATCCCAGTAGGAAAACATTTAGTCACACACAGTTCCCAGCAACAACTCCCACCCAGCCTGGGAAGAAACAGCGGTATAAAACATACCCAGAGAGCTTTGTCAGCATGAAGAATTTCCCCCCAAAAGGTGAAAACAGCTCTTTTCCCCCCGCCCTCAGTCCTTACTTTCCCCAGTAAACGGAACTCCCATGCAGAAAAAAAGGCCTCATTGTAGAATATGAACTCTTTACTTTTCAAACTTGAGGTCATGGGTGTAAACTGGGCCTTGGATGTGTGAATTCCCTGGAATTCACTTGCAGTGCAATCCAGCTGGAAGAGGAAGACTCTCACCTCTTTAGCCTTTCTTGAACATCCCAGCCTATGCTGCTTAGACCCCTTCATGGCTCGTCTGCTTTCTCCATAGGCACTCAGCTCATCTGAGGCTGAGACCTTTGGGAATTCAGCTTATTGCAGTGAGAGATCTGGGATTCAATGGGCAAAGCCCATTCCTGGGAGTTCCATCCCAGAGGGCCTTTACTGCCTCTGAGGAAAAGCAGGGCAATACAGTTCCAAGTCTGGACACTCCTTTGTCATCCTGAAGTCAAGCAGGAAAATCTTGGCCTGTAGGCAGCTTTGACTATGAATTTGTGTCCCACGCTCCTTAACTAGAAAAATAAGGACATATTTATGCAACATATACATACAAAGTGAAGGTTGAGATTAAAGATTCAAGAGCTATAGAGCAGCAAAACCAAGAGGCCCCAAAGTTTCCAAGTTCCTGTTGGTTTTGGAGAGAAGTCCATATTGCAGGAAGCTGAGGCTTCTCCAAATCTCTAGGGTCTGCAAAACTTGCTTTGAGACTCTCCAGAAAGCAGGTTTGCTCCCACGATTTCCGGTATTTCCTAGTGCAGGAAGGTCTGAGAAATGCTGCAAGAACAGCCTTTTTGTGAAGTATTTTGGCACCTTTGCTTCCAAAAGGGATCTAGAAAGTATAAAGGCTGTAAAAGTTGAGAAAATAGGGCGGAGGGGAGGGAGTTAACCGAACATTTTCAAACGTTAGCAAGTTTGATTTGGGGGCAGTTCAAGTCTGAGGTAAAAGTTCGGGCAAGGTACTTATTCTCCATGAATCAGAGCATCCGTCCTTATTTATTCTAACCATCACATGATGAAGCTGCAGAAAGCATGGGCTGAGTATCAAAAGGCAGCTGTTGAGAGGCAGGGATCCGTAATTAGAGACACCCCAGGCCAGCCTCTTTCAGGCCCAGGATTGCACCTTCTCCCCATTCAGGGGAAGTGGGAGCTGAGCATTTCACTTAATCCTCTGCAAGGAATACGGGTAGATAATGACAGTCTAGTTAGCACAGCCGCAGAGATGGCCTGGATCTGTCCTAGAGTACAGGAAGGGAGATGAGACTCTCCAGCCAGCAATGTGGTTGCTCAATATTCAACAGCAAGAGGCAGGTCCTGTAGGGAAGTGAGCCCTCCATTCTCCTTTCCTCTCCGGAGAAGTCAGTCCCATTACACAAGCTGCAGACGGACGCAGGGTGACCTGGTGGCCCTACCTGGGCGCCTCAGACTCTGAAGAGAGAGGGTGCCTCCTGCTACCCCTGTGCTGGTTGTACACATGGAGACATGGTAGTGCATGGTGTGTTTCAACCTCTCATAACTCAGCCTTGGCTGCTTCTGACAGCCCCTCGGCACCCCGTGCACACTTCTGATTCCAGCCCGCGCTCTGAAGCCACTGGAGGTATCTGACTCTGAAGCCCGTTGCTCTTAATTCACTGCAAACTATGGCACCAGCGCAGAGCAAAGAATGGGAACGGGGTATTGTGAAAGTTCTCAAGACTGGCCCGCGTCCACTGCGGAGCGGGCACGGGGGAATTTTGAAATTCTCCAACAATGGAAAATTCCTTCCTCTCTCTTTCTCTCAAAAAAAGTTCATTTGGGGTAAACTGAAACATTTTTGCTCTACTTCCGACTTTCCTTGATTGTGAGTTCTCCCATTTTGCACTAGGCAGGATGATGCAATAGCAAATTAAAACAAAGTGTCTTTTTTCCCAAACCTGGACCGGAATTTTCCTGTCCTGAGCCTCTTGGATCAAGATGATTTGACATTGCCAGAAAGAAATGGAAAAAGGTCCCAAACTGAAACTTGGCCAGCACAACTTCCCAAATTGTTTTGGTTTCAACTGCATTGTGCCATTCAACTCATTCTACCCGCATTTCTCTGTCAAGTTGCAATGTTTTATTTCTGCTGAAATACTACATGAGCATCAATTATTTCACTATCCAGCCAGCCTCCATATTCTGATCTCCCTAGATCCCTTCATTCTTAGATTTGGTATGTTATGGTTTGTGCCCACAGGGTTTTGAGAAACAAACTTGCATACACATAGGGAAGCTTGAGGGAGGAATTCATGAGAGATAAATTCTTCTATTCAAAGAAGGCAAAGGAGAATATTGCAGCAAACCAAGTCAAGGAAGGAAACTACTCAAGGTCAGTATGGCTGCCTCCTCATGGCCGTCTAACCCATTTCCAGAGGAAACCTGGTTAGAAATTTCTATAAACAAGACTGGAAGATCTTGAACAAGACTTGGACAAACAAGACTCAGCTTGAGCCGAATGGAAGGGATGCATTAGCAGCGCTAAGACTTGCAGCCTGGGAAAAGCCACCCTGCTTTCTCAGGGCTCTGACTCAGCGACACTACTGTGATCACTCCCGTTCCCTTTCTGGACAGTAGCACCCATTTTTTTTGAGCAGATTTAATCGGGAAGGAAACAACATTCACAGTCCAAATTACAAAAACAAAGCCCTAACAAACTAACAAAGGCCGTAAAATACAATAATTAACAGAGTAAATAAGCTGAACACACATTAGGTTGCGGCTATTAGGTAATGACAAGTAGTTCACAATAACCACTTCTGAATGGACTTCACCCAATATGCATTTAATTAGGGTTTAATAAAGCAACAGTGTGTTCTTAAAGGCCAATTAGAAACATATTCACTGAGGTTTAGAAGCTATGTAATAGATGCCTGTAGGAACCAGATACGTGCTGATTACATAGCTATTAATCCTCAATAAAGGCTCTAATAATCATTTTGTGCTTCAGGAGCAGGCAGCTGCTTTATTAAATCTTAATGAAATGCATACTTGGGAGCTCTCCTTCAAAGCCAGCCTGCATTATGAAGATGGGCTTAGAAGTGGCAGTCTGCTGAGAGAAAAGGCCCCCTCCTCATCACCACCTCTGCCACCAATGAGACGGGTTTACAGCAGATGCTGCACGTGCAGGGTCCGCACGCCAGGAAGGCAGCAGTTAAATCCTACTCTGCGGAGTGTGAAAGATTCCTAGGGAACACCCTGACATATGGGAGCACATTTCACTCTGTGCTGAACACTCGCTCGTGCAGGTCATTGGGGCAGGAGCTGTGCAGGGAAGCCAAGCAAGTGCTGGGAGGACCCTGACCGACGTGGTGGGGAAGTCACATTCAGAAGGTTCCAGATCCCCTCCAGGTTAGTCTCTGAGGGGCTCCACTGCATTGAGCACAGGCAAAGCACCTCTGGGAGCTTTCCTCCCCGCCAGGATGTCTGCCGCTCCACCTCTGACCTTGGCCCTGGAGCCTGGTGAAGTTTCTGGAGCCGGGGAGCACAGGGAAGGAGCAGCCACTCACCCCACTGCAGGCTCAGGGTGCATAGGAGGAGGGCGCAGATCCTCCAAGCTCCACAGTTCTGCCTCCCAGTGCTGCTTTACCTGCCGCCTACTCTCAGACCATAGTGGCCTGTACCCGAAGCCAAGTGCAGGCCAGAGCTCTACCCCGCCACGTGAAGACCCTTCATCTCAACGCGCCATGCAGCCCATCCTCCCGAGGAACCTGTACCTCGCCTCACCCTGACCCACACTCCACCAGTGTGCATTCGTCCCGCCAGGCGCACCAGTGAGCATGGACATCACTAGCAGCGGCCTCCTGCTCTTGGGCTCAAAAGCTGCCTCAAAAGGAGCCCAAGCACTTCTCAGAATGTCATCTGGGTCATGCACAAACACCCAAAAGGGGGCCAACCCCCCCAGTAACTCTGTTCCCTAAACTAGGGAAAACATTCTCTCCCAGGATAGGTCCTTGGGCAGCAAAACAAACCCGACATGCCCAGGCCCTGGATTTGCTGTAACCACACAGAGCCCAGGCAGAAGAGGAGCTGAAGGACATGAGGTCCCTCCTCCCAGAACGGTGAGGAAGCAGCGCTGCCACAGACGGCCGCACGCCAAGCACCGAGGGAGGGAACGAAGAGCTGCCGAGCAGCTGGTTCCCGTTAGGTGCTGTCAGGCTCCGCTCTGCCACAGATGGACTAGATCGCAACATCTCTAGTATTATTAATTAATGTGTTTTCACAGAAAATGGAAACTTCTTCCCAACCTCAGGGACAAGTTAATCTGCGGCACAAATTGGCCCTAATAACGAGCCCGAGCGGGAGTAGGAGACAGGCAGTCCACAGAGAAATTAAAGGGATGAGACATTTCATTTTGTTGTTTCTGCCTGCTAAGAAAAGCCAGACCTGGCCAAGGTACAGGCCACGCGCTCCCCATACGCCCACCTCTCTGCTTTCTGTCAAGGAGAACCAGCCTGACATCTCTGGCCGTCTCGAGGGCAGAAAGGCCCAGCTGGTGGAACCATCCCACGCGGGACGAAGAGGGGCTGGGAGGTCTTTGCAACAAACCCCCCCGGGGTGGATGAGGAACAAACCCTCCCTGCAGAGAGCCCCAGACCACAGGAGAAGCACCTCGTCCTCGGGTGGGAGCCGGGCGCCGGCAGGAGCGCGTGCCGGCGCCGGAGCAATGTGCGGCGCAGATGTTGCTCTGCCGCCCTGGCTGCACAAGAGAAGCTGCCGCCCTCGCTGGCAGGGGGACAGGACCCTCCGCCAGGAGCCAGGGATGCGGCTAGGCCGGCCCCAGCACGCAGGGCTGGTCTGTCTGCTCACGTTGGGCTCCCCACACCACAGGCATGCGAGGGAGACCTGCCACACTGCAGCGCTGAGGAGCCACAAACGACGCTCAGATGCTGCTGAGGGCTTTCTGCCCTTGGTCTCACTCCAGGACCCCCTGCTGCAGGCCATACAGCCATGCTCAGTGCTGTCTTCTCCTCCCCACCCTGTCTCTCGACCAGTGATATACTGACTTGAGTGGAGATGGCCACACTGAGATATCTCCTCTGTGCGCAGGAGAGGCAGACCAGAGAACAGGACTCAGCGTGATAGTCACAGACTCAGATTACACCAGTTAGGACTTCAGACTTGTTTTCATTCCCATGGGTGAGCCCTGTTGTCCGAATGAGCAGCTTTCCTCTAGGCACTGGCCTGACTCAAAAGCCATAATCTCAGGTGCTCTTGCTCTGACCTTCTTGGCGGGCCGGCTCCAAATATTGCAGCTACCATCTGGAGGGAACTGATCCAACGTGGCTGCAAACACCACCGAGCTCCCAGATGGATATTCAAGAAGGTCACATCAGCATTGCGAATCTACACTATCTCCGGCTCACTGAAGTTAAATCAATCCCAGCACTGCCTGACCTTGGAAGGTCACCCAAGAAGCTTTATGCCAACTCTTGCCAAGTAAGGTGAGAAGGAGTGCCCTCCAGAATGAGATGGTTAGCAAGGTCAGATGAGAACAACCACCAAACAAGTATGGGACTTTTTGAAATTCACAAAAGATCTAGCTTTACCTCAAAAAGAAGAGAAAAATGGGCTACATTTAATGATGATGCTCAGGGGCAGGGATATATTCTAATGCTGAGAAACCACTAAAAGAACTAGCAGGAAGTCAAGCCTGAGTTTAAGCTCCATCAGAGGTCATCAGATAACTACCTTCAGGAAGATGCTCTTGTATGGGTGTCTGTATCACCCATTTTTCCAGGCTCTTTTCAGAGGTGCCTAGCAACAGGCACAAACAGGAACAAAGAAAGCTCCACCCAAACATGAAGCCCCTCCTTACTGTGAGGATCACAGAGCCCTGGGACAGGTTCATCGGAGGGGTTGTGCGGCATCCTTCCTTGGAGCTACTCAAATACCATCTGGCAGTCCTGGGCGACGTGCCGTAGGTGATCCAGACTGAGCAGGGGGGTTGGACTTGATGATTTCCAGAGGTCCCTTCCAACCTCAAGGATCATCTTCTGTGATCCTTAATTCAGGTGGATCTTACGTTCCGGAATACGTATAACAGGAAAAGGCAAGCAGGAAAAGCTCTCCGAGGGCTCACAGGGAGGTATTTAGAGACGCCAGACAGGGTTGCACTTGTCAGCGGCTGTGTCTGCAGATGAACTCAGGAGACACCCTTCCCATTAGCAGTCAGCTCCCCAGGACTTCATGAGTCAAAATTTCCTCCACATCATTAAGATCAATAGCCACCAAATATACGCATCTATCAAAAATCTCTCTGATACATTTTTTTAAACAAATATCATAGTTTGGTAGCATAAAACAGCACTTTGGGTGGGGAAGGGGCTAGTTCTGAACAAAGATAGCAGCTAAGGCATAGCAGAACATGACAGGTCTGTTCCTGAACCTTGAGAACTGACACCAGGGACAAGAGTTTGTCACAGAACAGTTGGATACAAGGAATCCCAAGACTCTCTAAAACTCCTCTGCCTCTGGCCCTTGCAATACACCTACTTCTGGTCTCCATTTCTGATGGCCAGCTGTTTTTTATTCCTAGACCTGTTTCCTTTATACTAATTAATCAGCTCCAAATGTCTCTCTACACAGCCTGCTTGACCTGAGGCCTGAAATACAATGTCAGCAGCAGACAAGTTCACCCAGGCTCTTCATGCTGCAGGTGAGGAGCCAGGAAGTGCAAACAAGAGACAAACATGACCACGTGTAGTCACACTCATGGCTCTATATAGCCAACTCTGCATCACGCCAGGTCCCAGCACGAGGTGGACAGCACTGTCTCTTTGGCAAAGAACAGCAGATGGAGCGTATGTGACATTGGCCACTCTTGTTGTCCCCATTCCTGACTCCCATTCAGAAGGAGGTGAGCACTAGCCCTGTCACAGTATGTGACTCACCTCTGGGCACAGCTGGAGCTAAGTCTCAAGACAAATAGGAAACCCAGGATGAAGAAAAGTAAAGAAGAGATGAAGTTCTTTGCAGATTGGGGCAAACAGATGTCAGCTGGCCCATCCTCATCCTGAGCGGAGTTGCCTGCGCACATTGCTCCTGGGAAACAAGGACCAGCCCTTGCATCCAGGGCACCAGAGCCAGGGGCTCTCCCAGCCCCAGCCAGAGGAGCCGGGACCAGAGGTGTTGCTGACACACCCAGGCTGCACATGGCTTTAGCTTTAGTGCTCAGCCTCTCTTTCCCATGGAAAACCTGCAAGAAACCAATTTTTTCTTTTATTATCTTGGATCTGATCTTCACAGAGAAGGTGCTGCATGGTCACCCATTGCCAGGATGTTCACAAAGTTTCCCAGCAGAAGAATGAAGCAAAACAAGAGAAAGCTCTTTGATCTTTATGTGCCTCATGCTATGAGCCAACGAAGCACTGAGCATGAAGCTGCACTTCCCATCCAGGTTTGGGATCACTCCTCCTGGCAATGGATTTTCTGTCTTCTCAGACAGCAGCAAAGAACTTTTTCATGCGGCTGAAGTTCCATTTTATCAGGGCTGGCCACAGAGAAGTGCTGGGGACCAGAGCTCTGATCCTGATTCTGTGGCTTGTCCTCGGCAAGGAGGCAGGTCTCAGTGCCTTGTTTTCCCATAAATGGAACAGAGGAGATGTCCCGGGCTAAGCCTCTTCCAGATACATGGGTGAAAAGCACTATTTGTCAGGTTGTCCTATGTATTTAGGGCCCCTGTTACAGACAGTAT
Organism: Crypturellus undulatus; assembly: GCA_013389825.1. Taxonomy (NCBI): domain Eukaryota; kingdom Metazoa; phylum Chordata; class Aves; order Tinamiformes; family Tinamidae; genus Crypturellus; species Crypturellus undulatus. The sequence continues at coordinate 9,006 of VWPW01030814.1, read as the reverse complement.
AGCATACTTCACCACCATAAAGCTCTGAGGATGGAGGACACCAGCAGCTTCTTGCTGCTTAACCCCTTCTGAACAAAAATAATTACCTGATAAATTCAAATTGAATCCTCAGTTTTGAAAACTTCACAGTACCAAGGAGGATTTTGATGCTGGTTTGTCCATCTCTCATTCAAAACCTCATATCTTCCAATGAAAAGGCTAATCTCCGCAAGGGAAAAGTTTTCAATAATGAGCCCATTGCCTATTTCAGAGGTGGCGAGTCTCCCCATGTAGAAGTATGAACTGAAAATTTCTTTTGGCTTCTGCAAATGGTAGCCCATGTTAAAACAGGACTGTCATCACTGTGAGAATTCAGATTCTTCTTCAGATGCTCAGATCTCCTGCTGGAGCTTTCTCAAGCCTAGTAATTCGGTGATAAACAGACCAGGATCTTTCTCTTCCACAGAATTCTGAGAACCTGGAATAACAGAAGTCAGGGCCAAAGTAACACCTCTAAGCAACAGAGGCAGGCCTGAGCTGCTTGAGTTGGCTAAGTCATGACAGTTGAGTCTTGGTTTTAAGACAGTGGTGATTCTCAACCCCCTGCATGACTGAAGCCACTTGGTTGCCATCCCTTGAGGAAACTGTATGTATTTATTCAGCTCCCAGGGATTAAGGGAAGAAACTATAGTTTTCCTTGCACCAAAGAAGCAAGAAGCAGCATATAGAATATTTAATATCAGTGTGAAGATCTTATCCATCTCTTGCACTTCTGCACAGGTTATGTCAACCAAGGCAAGAAAGGGCACATGTTTGGCAAGTCAAGCTCCTCGTGCAGTAACCACGTCAAAAGAACCTGAACTTTGGCAACAACCTGTAGCTGATTCTGTGCCCTGTCATGGCACATGGGATTCATTTGCCCTGTGGACATGCAGATGTCCCACCTACAGCAGCATGGAGCACGGGCTGTGCTGTGTGCCTGCACGGGCACAGTGCTTCTTTCCGTGGCCACTCAGGCCACAACGGATGTGAAGCTGAGGTCTTTAGACTTGTTGCACTAGTAAAAGCTGCAGAAACAGCCTGAGTGTGGAAGAACAGGCAAGGTATAAGGAGAGGCCATCAGGGAAGCTCCTAGCATCTCTGCCCTTCTTGCAGTCCTCACTGTACACATCATTCAAGAGGATTTGGGATCATGTCTGCTCCAAAGTGAACGGTGCCTGATGAATGAGGTGATAACTTTTCAGCAGATGGCTCCAAAGGCAGCGAGGCACTTGGAGGGGTGTAGACAAAACACGGAGGTGAAGCCCAGATGTTTAACTTCAGCATCTGGATGTGATTGCTAAACAGGCACACTCACATCTGACCATTCTGCCTGGAAATAAATGGTTTGTTTGACCTTCCCCAAATCCTGCCTCGAAATTTTCTTGGTCTCTCCCAAGCATGTGGCAACTTCTCCCTCTTTGCTGGGACAGCTGCACGTTAGAGAAGAGCCACATATCAGTGTTTGAAGCAGCCAAAGGGCATCAGTCTCATAATCCCATAGTGCCCAAGAGTCTGGTGCACTGCCTCGACATGCTCGCTATCTGCTCACACCACAGAACTCTATGGGTATGGAGAGGCCTTGGATTTTAACTGAGTAAACCCACATTCAGCCCACACAAAGCTCATGCCCAACAAAGAATCCCACCCCAGAACACCCCTTGTGTAATGGTCCAAATGCCTCCCTTCAACTCAGCCCTCAGACACCAAAAGACTCAAGTTTCTCATCACTAGCACAGCTTAGGCCCAGTTCTGCCACAGCTTCATCCTATTGCCAGCAGCAGGTGAAACATGAGTGGGTTTATAAGCCAAGAAGGGACCGACCTGCTCAACATCTTGGGAGACCCCTTCTCAGGGACCCCTTCTCAGGCTGTTTAAGCTAAAGAGTCTCCTTCAGAAAGGATATCTAGTCTTGGATCAGAGACACCAAGCACCAAAGAATCAAGCACGCTCCTAGTAAGTGGAAATTGTAGATGTTGGGTGGTGTTGAAGCTGACAATGAAGATAGTGATTAGTGATGACGGGCAGTACCAATTAGGGCTAATCTGCCTAATGGCCAAGTCTGAGGGCAATGTGTGTGACTGATGGTGACAAGTGATGGCAGCTGGAAGAGGCCACAATGACCACAGAGATGTAAGACAATGCTGGTGGCACACTGAACAAACAAGTGGTGACACAGTAATCTGTTACTTGGACTATTTGTAATACTGCAGACACATCTGGCACTCTAAACACATTTCAGTTCTTAGCTGCTCCTGAAGGATCAAAAAGGAACAGTACTAGAGGCAGCAAATACAAGCTGATGGAGACATCTCTCTGGTGAATTCTCATGGGCAGCACTGGATGGAAAGCAGAGAGGGCTCTGTTTACGCTGCCAGGTCCTCAGCCAATGGACACTAGCTCTGTCTGCTCCAGTATGGCTCCACCAACATCCCTCCAACTCTGCAAGAAGAGGGCAGAAAGCAGAAACTGTCGTGCAAGAGAAATCAGCGAGCAGAGCCAGACCAACAGCGTTGGCTGTTGCCATCCCAGGAAGTCACCAGCTACGGCATGCACTGCTGTCACCTGGCAGCGCGTGGTCAGGGTTTTCAAGGGACTGCTCTGCCTCATCACTAAGGGAGTCAAGTTATGGGTCCAGCATCAGCTGGGGAAAGGTGCCCAAATGCCCCATCTTGGCAAGCAGTGGAGCTGCCCCAGGTGTCATCCTGGTGCCCTCACTGCGTCTGTTGCTCACTTGTATGAGACCGTGGCTCCATGCCAGCAGCGTGCAGGCCCCATGAGCAGCCTGCCAGGCCCCTGTCCGCAGACGAACCTGCCGGGGCAGCCGGGGCACTGGGGCTGGCCATCTCATATCCACACACAAAACGCCCACCCTTCCCCCATCTCCTCTCTGCAGCCTTTGGTGGCCCAGCCTGGGCCTCTGGTCAGCTGCTTGGGGTCCCCTCTGTGCCTCTACATCTGCCCTTGAGCCTTGGACTCGGCTGCAGAGGGATTCTGTGGGCGGCAGAAGCATGGGCTGGTGCTAACACCTGGGAGGGCAGCCTGTACAAACCAACCTGGAGAGAGGAACAGCGGTGAAGCTTCCCATGGGCGAAGATAAAGGGCAACAACATGTCAGCTCGCTGCGATAAGAGCAGTCACACAAAGCAGGCGCCTTCCTCAGAGCAATATGTTAAGTGTCACCCAGAGCCTGGGGAGCATAACAAGGGCCAGCATCTCATGCCCATCAGATTTATTCTCTGGTTGAGGTTAAACCAGGGCTACATAAGCAGACTGCCAAGGCCTGTGTGTGCACAAGGGCAAGTGAAGCTGATTTTGACTAGCTGAAAGCTGCCCAAGAGTGACCACAAAATTACTAGTTCTCATAGGATATAATCAGGCTTTGGGAGTACTGATGAAGACTGAAGTTCTCCCCAAGCCTTCTCATTGGGGTAAAAATGGCTGGTTTTGTACATCAGGCGAGTGCAGGTGAGAAGGGATGCTCTGGATGGCTCAGGACCCAGGTAGTTTCTCCTCCACTGCACGTAGGCTGCACTGCCAATGTCCCAGGTAGGCTGCAAATAGGGTTATATGACTCCCTGCAGGTCCTGAAAGCCATTTGCTTCTCACGTGTTATCCAGCAAAGCAAACAAGAGTGCAGGTCTGCTGAAGGCTGTTGGATTAGAGCACTTGCAAGGCAGTTTCACCCCAAACTAGCTACCTTGCATGCACAGCCACCAAGTAGCTGTACATGCAGAGCTGGCACAGGTTGGGATCTCAGCCCAAGACTCTCCCAGAATCAGGGTCACAGTCCATTTTCCCCATAAAAGAAGACGGAAAGAGGAATATGTCCGAGTCTCTGGATCCCAAAGGGACTCTGCTACATGCAGAGAAGTCTACAGCAGAGCTCTAGTGCCCCCAAAAGCCCTCATGCAGAGACCGCAGGTCCCTCCTGGCCTGTAGTTTGAGTACTTATTCTACACTTAGGTAAGAAATAAACCAAGTTTTGCCCATCTGGACACCTTGCTTTTGCTGCAGTAATCAAAACAGAAAGGCAGAGCCTTTTCTCCAGGCTGGTATGGAGTACCAGTGCACCTTCAGACCTCGCAGGGACACGTGCACATCGCGCCTCCCTGCTGCTCTGGCTCCTTGGAGATCCGCGCCCAGTGCTCCTTGGCCGAGACAGGTCCCTTCCAGCTCAGAGCCAAGGGAGCAGGATGAGAGCTTGACTCCTTTCAAGTCACTGCTTTCTAGCACTCAGCAGCTTCATTCAGGCCTTCTCAGAGCAGCTGGTTAACAAGCTTCGCGGAAATTCCTCTCTACTAGGGCTGCACTGGATGCGTTGCAGTCAACTGGAGTGCAGGTACATTCACCAGAGTCTCTTGTCTGTATTTCCTTCTCCAAGATTAACTGAGGGGCATGAACGAAGGAGATGGGAATACCCTCATGCTCTGATCAGGATGCGGCTACAACCCAGGTCATAAGAGCACACACACAGCGTGTGCTGGCAGATGCTGCTGCACTTGGAAAGGAGAATCCCTTCCCCTCGAGGAGACTCTGTAGCTGTATTCAGTACTTTGCTATCTGGATGGTCACTGCCTGCCTCCAGCTCAGGCTAGGTCTGCCCGTTCCCCTTCTCCTTCACGTCATACATCTCTTCTGCTGCAGCTAGTGATGGTGACAGTGGTACAGATCTGCAGCCAACCACTCAGCCTGCTGTGAGAGCAAGCAGCACGAGTTAGAGACCTCCATACCCCATGGAAAAGCCCCTGCACCCACCTGAGGTCACCTGGCGCACCCATGGCCAGGCCAGAAGAAAGCTCCGTGCCACCATTTTTCCTTTCTAGAGCAGTGCCCATAATGGGCACCTTGCACTGAAACCTCCACCCTACATTAGCAGTCCCATGGCACCCTCAGAGCCATTTCAGCTGCCATCAGGAATGCAAGTACACGCTGAAACAGTGACTCCCTGCTGTCTTCCAACAAGTGCTTCCTTACGGAGTGAGAGGTGTCCCCATGTGGGGACTGCTGCTCCAGGCGGATGCGGCTGCCATGGCGGGGTGCTCTCCACTTCCAGTCCTCCGTGAGCACTGATCTTATCACCAGCCTCAAGACTCCCCACGTTTTTGCCTTGGCTTTGAATCTGATCTGGTTTTAATTTGGGGGGATTAGGCTGCACTGAGCTCCACCGCCCTTGATTAGCGCACAGGCTCATACAAACACACACGTGCGCACATGCACAGTTGCCAGATTCAATCACACGTGTTTGCTCAAGACCTTTTGGAAGTCTTTGGACTTGGACCAACTTTTCTTTTCTTACATGCGTTTGTTGTAGTCCGATATTTATAGTTTACTTAAAATAAATGGCTCCTTATGTTTCCTGCTTCCTGTTCCCGAGGGGAGGAACTCAGGGGGTTGCTGTCTGTCTGTGATGCTGTCTTCTTCTCTCTTGAACCTTTTGATATTTTTCTCTGTTCCGTAAACATTTTTGACTGTATTCTACATTTGCCAGACGCTGCTGAGCCTCATACCAGTTTCTGCAGAGGAAATTTCCCCTTTCAGTGGTTCTGAAGACCAAGATATTAGATCAGACCAAAGTGGATAATGCAGCTTTGAAGGACAGCCCTGCAACAAAACCTTTATTGAGCAAAACCTGGAGGAGGAGAAGCAGGTGAGCAGCCAAGGTGGTTTCTGGGCCACAAGAGCCCTGTGCTGATCCAGACCCTATCAGGGATTTGCCATGTGACCAGGAGGGCCTGGGGGTGACCAGCTCGCTGCTGCAGCACCTGGTTTGCAGCACTGAGACACACGCTCGTACTCAAGGTGCGAGCAGGAGAGGGAAGGGGTGGCCAGAGAGGGACATGCCCTTTGGAAGTGAGCATGGAGTCCATGGATGGTGACGGAGAAGGGAAAAGGAGGGAGGAAGGGATGATTCTGGTAGACAAGACAAGACCCTCTTCCCCATCTCCTTTTGTCTTTCAAAATCCGAGCGTCATGGCATAGTGCCAGGCTGCATGGCCTCGTGAACAGCTCTGCTCCAACCCAGGACAGCTTAAAGCAAGTTGCCTGCTCCAGACAAGATCTGAATATTTCTCAGAATGGAGATTCCCACCCCCAGCCCAGTCTCCTATTGCAGGATTTGACGACTTCCATGATTTGTCCTTGTTGTTATTGGGAACATTCCTGGGGACTTTGGTTGTTTGGAGGGCAGTCCTGGGGAGGGTGGGATATCGCTGCCCTTAGCCCAAGCTGAGCAGAGGAGATGCTCCAAGGCGGCAGATGGAGACTCAGCCCTCACTCCCACACCACTCCCTGTACAAAGGGACATGGAGAGGGGCCAGGCGATGTCCTGAGTGAGGAGGAACAGACCTCTGTTGCCTCACAGCTCCCAGGGAGAAAGTCCGGGTGTGAGGCCACAGGGATGTTGTTCGAGCATCTCCACAGTCAGGCAGGAGGATGGAGGAATTAAACCAATGTTTGTGTGGCCTTTTACTCCCAGCAGCCTCTTGGCAGCTTTCCCCATCACTCGGGCCGACGAGTCCCGTTTATTTTGGAAGAGCTGTTTGTTTTCTAACCCTCTGCTGCACATGGAACGTTTGAGTTGTGAGGGATCTGGCGTCCGTATGTGCTGACAAGGCGTCAGCTCCGCGTGATGAGCTCAGGCCCAGCCCTGGCCCCTGAACAGTCTCGGTGAAGGACTTCAAAGCAGGGCCGACACAGGCACGGCCTCAGAGGTGCCGGTCTTCAGAGGTGCTTTCCGTGGGACAGCCTGGCTGCAGGGTGACAGGAGATGGGGACAATCCTGACAGTCTCCGCAGGGGAATTGCAGTGGAGATGAGTGTTTGTGCATGTGGCTTGCAGGGACACTCAGTGCGAGAGGGCTGCTTCGCCAGCATCCCCTCCTTGTCAGCCGCGGCTTGTGCTCACCCCTCTCGGCTCTTGGAGGGGACATCTGCCCAAGACCATCCCTTGGGTGGCAGTAGCCTGATGTTTTTCTGCTCCCCAGGCCACCCTGCCCCACACAATCTGCTTGTTCCTGGAAATCCCACGTTCCTCCATTCCTCCATTCCTTGGAGGAATTGTCCTCCAAGTCCTTCACCCAGAAGGACGAAGTAAAAGCCTGGTGTTCTCCTCATGTGCCATCCACACACCAGTCGTCCCGGAGCTGCCCACCAGCTCAGGGCAACAAAAGAGCTCAGGTTATTTCTGCAGGATGCTTTGACCCCAGTTGCTCTTTCTTTATTTATTTTCCTCTTTCCCTTTTCTTTCTCCCTCCCTTCCACTTCCAGCTGCAATCTGTACAAGGAGCATTTGACTTTCACACACAGACCCTCATCCTCCGCCAGCCGGGGTTGCAAGCCAGGCTGCAGCACAGGAGCTGAGCACCCCTGGGCCAGGTGGAGGCTAGGGAGGACAAAGGAGAAGGATGAGCCTTGGCCACCACAGAGACAGCGGCACGGGGGGACCGTGGCTGGGAGATGCCAGCGGACAGCTCGTTGTGGCGGGGACGTCCCCGCCACAACGAGCACAAGCTCCTTGCAAAAGTGGTCCTGTGGCTGGAATTACAATGGACGGAACTAAACGCAGGTCAAAACGCTCTCTGCTGGGAACAGGGCTACCAGCCACCGCTCCGTCTTGGCTCCTGCTTGGGCCACCTCCACACCCTGGCATAGCCCCAGCTCACTGCCGGGGCGCAGGACGAAAGGGAAAAGGCCTCTGTCCACAGCTCGGGGACACACGGTGCTCTCTCCTGCCACCTCCACCACGGCCCCGTGCGCCTGCTGTGCTGGGGCTGCAGTGGCATGAGGGGCGGCCTCAGTGTCCACACTGAGCACAGCAGCACCTTCCCTCACCAGCCCTCCTCTCCCACATCCCTTCCCTGGTCTAGAAGCATCACAGGTTCCAGGAGAGCACCCGGGATGGGAGGATGGACATGGGTCAGGTCTTCAAGAGCTTCCAGGAGGAGCAATTCCTGGCAAAAAAAACCCAGTTAGGAGAGGGACAGAGCAAGGACTGAGCAGCACTTGCTTGAGTATTTCTGGATAAAGGTCCTGGGAGTGCATGAAGGAGGGGGCAGCTTGGTGTTTGGATTGGTGTGGGGACAGATCACTGGTGCAATGGGAAATGGGCTTCAGTTGATACAGGGTTGTTCTTCCAGGAGCTCAAACAATAATCAGGTCCCTGTGCCTCAGTCTGCGCCGAGCAGCCAGCCTTCACGCAGCACCAACCCTACTCTCACTGACATCCTGCCACACGAACCCTGCCATTCTCGCAGAGAGACACGGGCTCCCGAAGCCCTGCCTGCCCTCAGCCACCCCAGATGCCTGTGGCAGGCCAAGGGCCCTGGCCATGTCTCCCAGTGAGGACTCTGACCCCAGGGCAATTCCTCCAAGCCTTGAGACACCTCTGAGCAGCTGGGCTACCTCCAGAGAACCCAAGACCCAGCAAACAGTCAGGATCTGGGAGCTGCATGGGAGGCAGATAGCGGAGCCATGAATGCCAGCCTGAGAAGGGACATGGGCTAGAAGATTACCAGGGTCTGTCTACTTCTGCAGCTGCCGTTCTTCCTTTCTGGACTCTGGCATTACCAGCCAACTCCCACCCCCGGCCTTCTGGTTCCTCCAGAGCCTCCCTGCAGTGGCAGGACCCCATGCATTGCTGCTGAAGGCAGCCTGGCCTTTCCTGCAGCATGCTGACAGCTCTGCAGCTGCCGCGGAGGGGCTGGCATCAAGCAGAGCAGCAGCATACGCTGGTCAGCGCAGCGCCAAGCTCCCAAAGCCACAGCAGAAAGGCTGTCCCAGCACAGTGGGTGAGGAGCAGCTAAAACTGCCCTCATGACCCCAGGAAGCACCAAATTGCCCTGGGTGGCCGCAGGAAGCACTGATTTTGCCCCCCAAGCAGAGGAGGAGGAGGAGGAACAAGGAGAAGACTCCACTGCCACCAACATAGCAGCACAGGCCAGGATGCACAGTGGACTTTGGGTTCATGGAATCATAGAATGCCTAAGGT